>VDFB02267331.1:0-146435 GCA_007258455.2 Sequoia sempervirens | reverse complement strand
TAACAATTTTGAAACCACCTTCCTTGAATGCAAGTGCAATTCAGGAAGTTGGTTTAGACACAAACTTGTCTTAGCAAATGGTACTTAAGCTTCCTCAGAAATGTGGTTAGTGTGAAAAATTTCCTCCAAGAGAGTATCAAGGATGACAGGCTATCATGGAGCCATGTATCATCCATTTTCTTTCTCCTTCTAGCTACCGCAATAGTTTGTGTCTGTGTATGTTTTCTATTCAAGGGACCCCCAAAAGTTAGTTCAATTCCACCATTCATGTGGGAAAAAATTGGTTATGGTGCATATTAAAGCTAAGTTGCTTTGGTTGGGATGTTGGTTCTGCATTTTTTGTTGCAAGAAGTTGGATTCTATGGATATCAATTCTCAAAATTTTTCTCTCATACCATGCCTTGTGAAATTGAACGTGCTACATCACATTACACATTCAAGTAGAACAAATGACAATTTATTCCATTAGAAAATGAGGGGAGCCTTCTCATCAGTGGATAAGCTATTGTGAAGAGCCCACAAATACTGATACAGGCTCTTGAGGAGTGACCTAGGAAGAATGAAAGCAAGGTTTCTGGCCTTTCAAGATTCTTGCTATGTGAATATTATCATAAATGTGTATTTTGAAATTGTGGCAAAAAAAATGTTGTGTATATAATCATAAAGATGCCAATGTGTATTTTGAAGTAGCTTATGGTATTTTTCATAGGTGCAAACATGCTTTGTAAGGCTTAGCTTTGGGTGGGCACAAACATTTCATGACACACCTTCTTCATAATTGTGGAAAACCATTAGAAAGACACATCTAGGCTACAAAATATAGGGCACATATACTCTCAATCATTGCTTCTCTGGGTGGTATGGAATTAGGTGGATACTGTGGAATAGAGTACATTATACACTATCTTATGTACCAAGGAAACTTGTGTCAAGATCTGAGTAGATAAATGATTCTTTTACTATCTGAACATTATACCTTCCATTCTCAGTGTATCTACTGTCATACCTCTCACTAACACTGTTATTTTATTGACATTGTTATCCTATTGCCTTTGCAAAAGAGCTCCATTTGAAGGCATCTTGACTACATATTATGCATAACAAAACTCTACAAGTGCAACAAGACGTTTGCAAGAAAAAATATGAATTCACTGAAACATTACTGTCTAAGCAACATAATATCTTCAAATGAAGGAGCACTATAACTGTGACTGAGAAAAAAATGTGTAGGCATTGTTAGCATTGAGAAATGAAGAAGATAACACATTGAATTAGGTGTCTGATATCACTAAGAGAAATATCATTGTTAGAGAGTTGCAAACTATGAATTGTCCTCTGTCCTACAGGACCGAGAAAGGAAGAATACTATCAAACAGTGATTGAATCATAAAAAATAGTCCAAAAACAATGAAAGTTACTATCAAATGGTGACAAAGATCTGTCCTCTAAGTCATTTGCACATGGTGATTGAGAACACAATGAGTAAGAAGTAAAAGAGTACTAGATCATAGCTCTGCAAAATTATCATGAGTTATGCAATGAACTTCATTGTTCTTTTGATCACAAAGGAGATCAAGATAATAACCAACATACTAATGTACATAGAGAATGCTCATGGAGTGCAAAATTCCTTACAAAGCAATTACCACATTAGAGTTTGAGGTGAATTGCACCTGTTGTTTTATGTTGATATGGATATGTTCTAACTTGTAGTTAATTTTTGTAGCATAATAGATAGGCTAAATAGTTGTTCATATATCATTGTTTCAAATTCAAAATTACTATACCTTATTCTAGGAGAAAATCACAGGGGGAGTCTATACATAAGACACCATTGTTTCAAATTCAAAATTGCTGGCTCTTTCACAATTGTTTGCTTCATTTGTTTGATCTAAGACAACCTGTTGTATAGAAGATGCTCTCAAAATCAGAGTAAAATCCTTTATTCTAGGATGACTATTTAGAATCTTCCCATCATAACAATGAACAAAAGCATCAATCATTAACTTGAACTTTGCAATATTTTCATCAAATTCTACCTTTCCACTCTCTTTTCCATTCTGAATTTTATTCCCAATTTCATCCATGAAGAACTTCCTCATCCTGTAGATCCTGCGGTTAGCCATAACTTTACTAGGTGTCGAGGATAGCTTCGAGTTTTTACCCAAGCAACAATTGAAAAAATTCGGCCTTACAAGATACAATGTGTTGAAAAGCTCTTTGAAGTTATTTTGGAAAAGAGTTCCCAAGAGTAAAATGCACAATTTTGAATTAACCTTTTTGCATGAATTCCATATCTTTGATCAACTATTTCGAGCTTGATGACCTTCATCAAGAACGAGCAGACATGTGCTCTCTAAAATAAATTTTCTAATATGCTTAGCCTCTTCATGAAGGCTTACATTTGTCTCACAAGTGAGTGGCATAGAAGAAAAAGTGTGCTTGTTATTGGCTACAATATTTTTGTATACCTAACTTGTGAGACAAATGTGAGCCTTCCTCAAGAGGCTAAGCATATTGGAAAATTTATTTTAGAGAGCCCAAGTTTGCTCATTTTTGATGAAGGTCATCAAGCTCAAAATAGCTGATCAAAGATATGGAATTCATGCAAAAAGGTTAATTCAAAACTGCACATTATACTCTCAGGAACTCTTTTCCAGAATAACTTCAAAGAGATTTTCAACACATTGTATTTGGTAAGGCTGAATTTTGTCAATTGCTACTTGGGTAAAAACTCGAAGCTATCCTCGACACCTGGTAAAGTTATGGCTAACAGTAGGATCTACAGATTGAGGAAGTTCTTCATGGATGAAATTGGGAATAAAATTTAGAATGGAAAAAAGAGTGGAAAAGTAGAATTTGATGGAACTCTTGTAAAGTTCAGGTTAATGACTGATGCTTTTGTTCATTGTTATGATGGAAATATTTTGAACAGTCATCCCAAAATAAAAGGATTTTACTATGATTTTGAGAGCATCTTCTTGTTGCAGGTATGCACAAGTGTGGTGTTGTTGTCATTAATGTTGTCATTGATGTCAACACAGTTAAACATGTTGCAGATTGTTACATGTATAGCTGAGAAGCTACTGAGATTTTGTGAGTACATGGAGCTATCTTTATGGTGTAGCAAATGCGTTGGTTTGATAAGTTTCCAAGTGCTTTTGAGAAAATTAATAAAGAAGAGAAGTCAGAGTGATGAAAGTGTTCAAAATGTGCTCCGGTATGTGCTTCACACTTCTCCTATTTTGATCCTATGCTTGTGTAGATTTGAAGGTTTGATAATGGTGATTTAGTGGTGATATCTCCTTAGTTTTAGCTTATGGTTTGATGGTACAGGAAAGTTACATTCACTAGTATGTAACTGTTCTGGCATAGTTGGTTTTCTGTGGACTGGGAGAAATATTGTTTCTTTGTAGTCCTCTGTTTCATTTCAGATCTTGTGGATCTGGAATATGTCTTGTGAAGGTCTTTCCTGTGCTCTGGAAAAGAGGTTTGATGATTGGTAATCCGAAAGTTATGTTTCAATATTTCAGTGTGAGTTTATACAGTCTGGTTGGATTGGCAAAAGGAGTTCAATGATTGAAGTTTGTTGTTTTGCTACAAATGTATCTAGAAGATTCTGAGATGTATTCTCATGCATAAGGAGGTGTGTCGTGGTATCTATGTGTCATCTTCTTGTTGGGAAGCATGCACATCAATGTTCATTTGTGTTTTCACTAGGTTTGGCTGACCTGGTGTTTACACTTCATTCAAAGAACAAAATTTAATTAAGGAAGCGTGTGGTTGTTTCAAGATATGATTTTTTTGATCTTGAAAAATGTTTTTTTATTGGTCCACTCTTATTCCTTTCCATGATGGGAATTTTGAGTTGTCAACCTATTTTGAATTTATGAAATGAGATATTTGTGGCTGACCTTGGAGAAAGTTTCTAAGGTTGAGGATGGTATAAAAGCAATTCGAGTTGTGAAGAATTGTATGATAGTGTGATGAAAAGTGATGAAAGTGAGCCACAAATCATAAGAGAAAAAGTGTGTGTGTGTGAGTGAGTTGTGATAGTGGTTCTTCATTATGTCGAAGGCAATGAGCTAAAGGTTTCTGCAATCCCACAAATGTGTTAATTGTTGTGGTGGATTTTTTTTCTCTTTTGTATCTGTAGGTAGTGAGCCTCCATGTTAGATAGTGAGTCCTTTATGTGGATAGTGAGTCCCTTTTGTAGGCAGTGAGCCTTTGTACTTGGACAGTGAGTCCTCTTCTGGGTAGTGAGCCTTTGTTTTATAACTTTTATATTGTGAGATAACCCTCACCGTGGTTTTTCCCTCATTGGGTCTTCCACGTAAAAATCTAGTGTTCATTGTGTTGATTTACTTTCTGTTATTTGTGTTTCATGCTCTTACTTAATAACAAAATAGTGTGGTTGTGGAATTAATAAGTATTGAAGTTTTTAAGTTTGAATTTTGTGACAACTGATTCACCCCCCCTCCCAGTTGTCCTGTGCTTGTTTAACAATTGGTATTAGAGCTTTGGTTCCTTGGTATAGAGCTTAACCACTTAAGGAAGATCTGATGGCGCATAAGTTGGCGATCCCTATGTTTGATGGAACTGACTACAATGACTAGAAGGGACAAATGAAAGGATACATTATCTCTCTTGGTTTTAAGACTTGGAAGGTTATTGAGACAAAGTATACATACCCATTTGGTGGTCTTACTACTACAGGTGAGATCTATGCTTATGAAGAAAATGAGAAGAAAAAGTATGCTATTTGTAGCAGATTATCTAAAAAAAAGCAATCTAAAGTTCTTTCCTTGGATATTGCATATGAGGTTTGGAAGAAGCTGGAAGACATGTATGAAAGAAATGAAAGAGTGAAATTGACAAAGAAGCTGGCGAAAAAGCGCACATTTGTAAATTTGAAGATGGAAGAAGGTGAAGAATTTACAAGTTTCTTTCAGAGGGTTGAACTGAATGCAAATGAAGTTAGAAATCAAGGAGGAAAACTATTAGATGAAGACATAATTGAGAAGATCCTGATCACCCTACCAGACTGCTATAGTGATAAGATCTCTGTGATTGAAGAAGTGTGTGATCCTAAGAAGTATACTCTAGAATAGTTGTTTGGCACCTTGAAAGCATTTGAGTTAAGAAAGTTTTGAAAATAAGACAAGATAGAAGAAAAGACAAAAATACAATTTAAGGCATTGAAGATTGAAGAGGAACAGGATAGTGATGGTGTTGATGAGTTGGAAGCAAACTTCACCAGGAAGTTGAAGAAAGGCACCAAAAAGTATAAAGGTATGTTTCCCTTTAAATTTTTTAGTTGTGGTAATATTAGTCATTATGCTTCAAGATGTCCGAATAGAGCTATGCATAAGAAGAACAAGGATTATAAGGATAAGGATAGGAAGGATAAGAAATATAAGAAGCCGTACTATGTTAAAGAAGAAGTAGGAATTTCTGATGATGAATCTGAAAATGAGGTTGATGATGGTGAATGCTTATTCTTAGCTTTGGAAAGTAAATCTATATCCACTAACCCTAGAAAATTTGTAAGTAAGAAGGCTCCAAATAATAAGAGAAATAGGTTGGAAAGTACTTTGGTTACCACTTTTCATGCAATACATGATGAAGATTACTGGGTAATTGATAGTGGATGTTCTAATCACATGATTGGAGATAAGAGTAAGTTCACTAAACTTGAGAAATATGATGGTGGTTTAGTTATGTTTGGTGATGATTCAGGAGCTAAGATATGTGGGATAGCTTTAATTAGTTTTGATGGAGTGCATAGTACTGATGATGTATATTATGTGAAGGGTTTGAGGCATAACCTTCTGAGTGTTGGTCAAATGTGTAGAAATGGCTTTAAACTTGTGTTTCAGAACAATACTTGTGAAATCAGAAAAGGATTAGGAAATGGAGATATGATTGCTGTTGGAAGAAGAACTCATGTAAACATCTACCAGCTGAAGGGATTTGATGGTCATTGCCTTGTATCTCAAATCAGTGAAAGTTGGTTATGACACTAAAGAATGAGACATATAAATTTTAATAACCTGGTCAAAATCAGTGCAAAGGAGATTGTTTGAGGACTGCCTAGAATCAAAAGACTTGGTAATACTATTTGTAGAAGTTGTCAATTAGGGAAACAAACTAGATTCAACTTTAAGGGAAAAGAGCACTCTACTACTGAAATGTTGGAGTTAATCCATGCTGATCTCTGTGGTCTGACTAGGACTAGAAGCTTGAATGGTGATAGGTATTTCATGCTACTTATTGATGATTATACTCGAATGACATGGGTTGCTTTTCTCAGAGAAAAGACTCAGGCTCTAGATAGGTTTAATTATGGAATAAGAAGACAATTTTATTCTCCGAGAACCCCTTAACAAAATGGAGTAGTTGAAAGGAAAAACCATACTATACAGGAAGCTGCAAGAACCATGATGAAAGAATCAAATGTACCAGATGTGTACTAGAGAGAGGCGATACATACTGCTATTTATGTTCTTAATAGAGTCCAGATCAGATACAACAACACAAAGACTCCTTTTGAGTTATGGACTGGTAAAGACTCCTATTGTGAAGTATTTTAAGGTATTTGGAAGTAGATGCTATATTAAAAGAGATGATGAAAATCTTGGAAAGTTTGATGCTAGATGCGGTGAAGGAATTTTTCTTGGATACTCTACTACTAGCAAAGCATACAAATGCTTTAACAAAATATTGAGAAAGATTATTGAAAGTGCTAATATGAAAGTTGATGAAGACATACGTGGAACTATTGAGATAAGTGAAGTTGAACCTAATGATCCTATATGTGGACATGTACTTGAAGAAAATAAGAATGAAGAAGAAGAGAAAGAAGAACAAGTGGAAGAAGAAGAAGAAGAAGAAGGAAGGAAGAACAAGTGGAAGAAGAAGAAGAAGAAGAAGAAGAAGAAGAAGAAGAAGAAGAAGAAGGAAATGAACCAAAACATGATGTTAGGACTCCTAAGTATGTATAGAAGAATCATCCGAAAGATCAGATAATTGGAGATAAAAGTGAAGGTATGAAGACAAGAAGTAGAATTGCAGCTGAGGTAAATTTGTGTCTATTATCTAAATTTGAACCCAAATATGTAAGTGAAGCAAGTGAAAATGAGAGTTGGATGAGAGCTATGAAAGAAGAGCTGCAATAGATAGAAAATAATTAGACATGGTAACTAGTCCCTAGACCTGTGAATAAAAATGTGATTGGTTCGAAATGGGTGTTCTAGAATAAGCTGAATGAAAATGGAGAAGTTGTAAGAAATAAGGTAAGACTGGTATGCAAAGGATATTCACAAATTGAAGGTATAGATTTTGAAGAAACATTTTCCCTTGTGGCTAGAATGGAAGCGATTAGGATGTTTTTGGCATTTTTTGCCCACAAGGACTTCAAAGTGTATCAGATGGATGTTAAGTCAACATTTCTGAATGGTGAATTGGAGGAAGAGGTGTACATGGAGCAACTTGAAGGGTTTCAATTATCTGACAAATCGAACATGGTTTGTAATTTGAAGAAGGAATTGTATGGATTGAAGCAATCTCCCAGAGCTTGGTATGCAAGATTGGACAGATACCTGACAAAGCAAGGATTCAACAAAGGTTCTGCTAACAATAATATTTACTTCAAAGTGCAAGTGAATCAAAGTGATAAAGGGATCTTCATTTCATAATCTAAGTATGTAAAAGAACTATTGAAGAAGTTTGGGATGGATGATTCCAATTGTACTCCAATGGTAATAAGATGTAAACTGAGAAAAGATGATGAATCTACTAAGACTGATCAAAGAAAATACAGATCTATGATTGGCAGACTGCTGTATCTTACTACTACTAGACCAGATATTACACATACAATATGTTCAGTTGCCAGATTCCAAGCATATCCTAATCTTGAAGCACATGTTACAGTTGTAAAGAGGATATTTAGATATCTTAAAGGTACACTAGATTATGGATTAAGGTATCCTAAGAGTGATGATTTTACCCTGAGTGCTTATACAAATGTTGATTGGGCTAGATGTGTAGATGATTGGAAGAGTACCAGTGGTGGTCCTTTCTTTCTTGGTGGAAGATTAGTTTCATGGTTGAGTAAAAAGAAAGACTTAGTTTCTTTATCCACTACAGAGGAAAAATATATTGTTGCAGCATCTTGTTGTACACAGGTTTTGTGGATGAAGCAGACACTGAAAGAAATTGGAGTGATATGTGATGAGCCTATTTCTATGTTCTGTGACAACACAAGTGCAATAAAAATTTCAAAGAACTCGATTATGCATTCAAGAACAAAACACATATCTATCAAATATCATTTCTTGAGAGAAAAGGTGTTGAGGAATGAGGTTAGATTGGAGTATGTGAACACAAAGGAACAAATTGCAGACACATTTACCAAGGATCTTCCAAAGGATACGTTCGAGCATCTTAGTGAGAGGTTGGGGGTCATTGGCCCTCCTAACTAGGTGCACATGAAGGTGCATTAGTCCAGTGAATTCACATATTCTTCATTTATCTGGATTGATAGATGGGTCTACTCCGCAAGGGGAGTAGAAAATGTTTTCATTGTTGCAGTATGAGTGTACTCCTACGAGGGAGTAATCAGTTTTGTTGATCTTTGCCATTGATGTCAAAGGGGGAGAAAAAATCATGTGAAAAAAAATTGCAAAAGAAGAGAAGGTGTTCTCCCAGGATATTGTGTAAATTTTTGTCTTTGATGGTTTTTCACATCATGTGTTTCCATCAATGACAAAGGGGGAGATTGTTGCAGGTATGGGCAAGTGTGGTGTTGTTGTCATTGATGTCAACACATTTCAGCATGCTGCAGACTGTTACATATATAGTTGAGATGCTGCTGAGATGTTGTGAGTAAATGGAGCTATCTTTATGGTTTAGCAGATGTGTTGGTTTGATAAGTTTCCAAGTGCTTTTGAGAAAATTAATAAAGAAGAGAAGTTAGAGTGATGAAAGTGTTCAAAATGTGCTTCGGTATGTGCTCCACACTTCTCTAGTATTGATCCTATGCTTGTGCGGATTTGAAGGTTTGATAATGGTGATTTAGTGGTGATATCTCCTGAGTTTTAGCTTCTGGTTTGATGGTACGTGAAAGTTACGTTCACTGGTATGTGAATTGTTCTGGAAGAGTTGGTCTTCTTTGGATTGGGAGAAATATTGTTGCTCTGCAGTCCTTTGTTTCATTTAAGATCTTGTGGATATGGAATATATCTTGTGAAGGTATTTGCTGTGCTCTGGTAAAGAGGTTTGATGATTGGTGATCCAAAAGTTATGTTTCAGTATTTTGGTGTGAGTTTATACAGTCCGGTTGGACTAGAAAAATTTGTTTAGTGATTGAAGTTTGTTGTTTTGCTGCAGATGTATCTGGAAGATTCTAAGTTGTATTCTCATGTATAAGGAAGCTTGTCGTGGTGTCCACGTGTCATCTTCTTGTTGGGAAGCATGTACATCAATGTTCATTTGTGTTTTCATTAGGTTTGGCCGACATGGTGTTTACACTTCATTCGAAGAATAAAATTTAATTAAGGAAGTGTGTTGTTTCAAGATATTATTTTTTTGATCTTGAAAAATGTTTTTTTTATTGGTCCACTCTAATTCCTTTCCATTGTGGAAATTTTGAGTTGCTGACCTATTTTGAATTTATGAAATGAGATATTTGTGGTTGACCTTGCATAAAGTTTCTAAGGTTGAGAATGGTATAAAAGCAAGTTGAGTTGTGAAGAATTGTATGATAGTGTGATGCAAAGTGACAAAAGTGAGCCACAAATCATAAGAGCAAAAGTGTGTGTGTGTGAGTGAGTTGTGATAGAGGTTGTTCATTGTGTCGAAGAAAATGAGCTAAAGGTTTCTTCAATCCCGCGAATGTGTTAATTGTTGTGGTGGATCTTTTTGTTCTCTTTTGTATCTATAGGCAGTGAGCCTCCCTGTTGGATAGTGAGTCTTTTCTGTGGATAGTGAGTCCCTTTTGTAGGTAGTGAGCCTTTGTACTTGGATAGTGAGTCCTCTTTTGGTTAGTGAGCCTTTGTTTTATAATCTTTATATTGTGATCTAATCCTCACCGTGGTTTTTCCCTCATTGGGTTTTCCACATAAAAATCTGGTATTCATTGTGTTGATTTACTTTCTGTTATTTGTGTTTCATGCTCTTAATAACAAAATCGTGTGGTTATGGAATTAATAAGTATTGAAGTTTTTAAGTTTGAATTTGTGACAACTGATTCATGCCCCCTCTCAGTTGTCCTGTGCCTATTTAACACTTCTATACAACAGGTTGTCTTAGATCAAATAAATGAAGCAAACAATTGTGAAAGAACCAACAATTTTGAATTTGAAACAATGGTGTCTTATGTCTAGACTCCCCCTATGATTTTCTCCTAGAATAAGGTATAGCAATTTTGAATTAGAAACAATGGTATATGAACAACTATTTATCCTATCTATTATGCTACAACAATTAACTATAGGTTAGACCATATCCATATCAACATAAAATAGAAGGTACAATTCACCTCAAACTCTACTACGGTAATTTCTTTGTAAGTTTTCACTCCTCCATGAACATTCTCTATGCACATAGCCTAACATTTAATGTTCTTAACCAAAGCTCCAAAAATGAGTATCTTGTCATTGCATGACTCCTACTTTTGCTCTGAGTATGACAGTACCTGAGCTTCTGGTGTTTCTAGACGAAACCTATAGCAGAGAAGCGTAGTCTCCATCTGAAGGAACCATCTTTAGAGCTCTTCCTTGAAATGAGGGTTGAAAACATTAGAAGAAAACCAATACCATAATTCTAAAGTAACAATTTGTATCAAGCCAAATGTCAAAAAGTATAATTAAAAAGAAAAATCATTACAATTGGACTAAGCAGATTTATGATTTTATCTTTAGAATGTAGGAACTTTCTCTACCAGAACTTCACAACCTTAAATTGGATCTCAAGTTGGACCAACAAATTTATTATTTTATCTTTAGAATTGATGAACTTTCTTTGTCCGATATTCATGACCTTAGATTGGATCTGAAATTGGGCCAACAAATTTATGATTTTATCTTTAGAAAATAGGAACCTTTTTTGTTGGATATTTAGAGCTATCAACTAGGAATATGGAGTAGTCGATTGAATCCTAAGATGTAATCAGGTGGAAACTAATGTTTCAGTCCATCGACATTTTTATTCTTATACTTAGGTTTTGCTTTCAAGTGAAAACACCTGCAGGAAGTGTTTTAGACCAGCTCAAGGTACTCTCCAACTTGTTTATGTCACTGATAGCAATCCAAGTTTTCCTGAACCGTCCATACTATTCTTCCTACACATAAAAATGCCACATATTAACCCCTTCTAAATAAAACTCAAAATCATCATAAAACCACAATTAATAAATCATTTCAATTTTAGAAAGATTTCAATGTCATTTACACTAAAAAAAGTTGTATAAATCACAAAAAATCCATGAAGCCTCCTAAATGTAGCTTAAAGAAAGTTTACAAGATGGGTTTTAGCATAAGAAGCTTTCTACTACAACTCTCAATGAATGTATTATAAGTAGAAAACAAAATTCTTCACACTTGAAGTAATGCAGTTAAATATTTATTCCAAAAGTATGTTAGCAAGAGTTAACTAAAAACATAATGATTTTTTGCTTGGTTTATTTTATCAATATGCCACATGGAAATGGAATAATCACTAAGAAAACATAGCAATAAAAAACAAAGTAAATGTTCAAGAAAGGAAATTCCAATGTACTATTGTGTAATGATGATGAAGGCACTTATATGAGCATGACCTGCATACAAATCCCTGCCATTGAATTTCCATCCATCCAAAGAGAAAATAAGCAATGTAAGGATTTGAAAAATATAAGTCCAAAGGGTTATGTTGTAATGGTAATGGAATAACCATAAGAGCACAATCGAGGAACAAATTCTTGTGACTATAATTATGTGATCCATAACTCTATTGGTCATGTGGCATAGTTGTGCTATAATAAATATAATATGCATTCATGTGTGACCCAAGTTCAACGTGGATATGTTATGATAGAAATGGATGCACTCATATGAGCACAATTCATGTTCAAATAATTGCCATCACAATTAGATGTCAATCATCATTGGGTGCATTTAGGTTGACACAAGTTTAATAGGTTACGATGTAATGATAGCGTGATCCAAGAGTAATTACCTCTTGCTGCAATAAAAAATCTATAACTTTGCTTGATATGAAAAGTGGTCATGTTATATCAATTATGTAGTGTATTCAAGTACAACCATGTTTAATGGGCTATTCTAGAGAGATCAAGATTTTCTAAACCTTATGAATGTTACTTAAAAGTGTACAACTTAAACTATAGACGAAGTTTGTTACATGAATGTAATCTTGGGTTACCACAAACTATAATAATGTGATTTTTTAATAGCCATTATGGGAAGTATTAAATCAAGACCCATGCTATATAGGATACATTTCCTTGATCAGGTTTACACACCTTAATGATCAAACACAAGCTTCCCACACACTCTAGGATACAATCCAAGATCATACCACACCCTATCAAGACAACTAATTTAATGACCCAAGATTTAAGGTTGTTTTTTAATACCAACATAAGCATTGGTAAGAGCATGACTAGGGTACAAACCCTAGGCCTCCGTAGAAACATAAACCATAACTCTAGTGGATTAGTGAGGTTGCAATACCGGAAAGATTGAGACATTGTAGCCAATAACAAAATCTTGTAATCTAAAGATTGTAGGTAATAACAAGCACACTATGTAGCTCAGTGACATTTGTAAATTCAATCTATGGTAAGAAGAATGGTAGTCACTTGAGGTGTGACAATCAAAAATAGGTTGAGCAGTGATAAGATAATAAAGCTCAAACCTTGCATAGTAAAGTGGATATTTTAACAGTGAGTTTCCTTACCCCCTTGCTAACCTTAAGGGTTTTTCAAATGCTATTGACAATGTTAGATAAGGAAAATGCAATCAGGGAATGACTGTCCAAATGAAGTAACAGTGGTAATCACAAGTTCAATGTTTCTTCTTAGCCATTGTATAATGGAGGTAGTGGATTGCATGTTTGAGCAATGTTTTGAGACTCATCAAAGATCGAAGAATAGTGAATAATACCTTGTAGACGATGAAGTAGTGACAATAAGGTTGAAGGATCTTAAGACCCACAATACCATGAAACAATGAGTCCCATGTAGTAAGTAGGAAATCTATAGGGCATAGTTTGATTTTATAGAAGGATGCTCATGAAAGGAATCTTCAAGTGACAATGAGTGAGTTGTTTGAGATTGCAGTTGAGGGTACAATATCCAGTCTTAAAGGTAGTTACCAAAGCAATAAATGTGTAAGAAAATCAAACCCTACACAACAAACAATTCACAATGTTATCTTGCATAATGCCTTGAGTTTGAAAACAAAAATCTCATTGTATCTTGATGAAAGTAGTGACCTTAATGGTCAATCACTGACAACCATGATTTTAAAACATGCTATTGTGCTTATGGAGGCAACATTTTAAGAAATGCAGTGAGTGGTGGTTTGGAACATTGGTAGGTATGAAGGACTTTCTTTATATGCATATTATGTAGTCTAGCTTAAGACAACATTCTTATAAGAGATTGAAGGTGGATTAGGGAACTCAAAGGTTACCATGATAAAGATTAAAGCGAAGACTGAGATCTATTTAAAAGCCACTTGCATGAAGATATTAAAGATGTCACATGCAAAACCCTAGCAATTGGAGTAATGAATACAATGCCAAAGATGATAGTGAGTTGGGGAAAATTTAGTAGATCTTCACATTATCTAATCACAGGCAAATACATCATTTTTTTTTAAAATTAAAAGAAATAATTCTAAACCCTATATAAGATACATTGATACTTAAAAAGCATTTGAAAGAATTTGAAATTATGCAAATATATGTCAATTAAATACCTCAATTACAAAAAATAGCACGAACAATGTAACGGTCGTTGAGCAGAGCAAAAATGAGATAAGTAGTAATGAATCCTATGCCTCCTGTCACCCACATCTACTTACCATTCTCTTTCATTCTTTATTGAAACACTTCTCCATTTTGGCAGGCTACACCTGAAAATAGGGTTTCGATGAAGGTTTTAGAGTATGTTTATTAAAATAAAAAACTCCATTTTGGTGGGCTACACCTGAAAATAAGATTTCAACGAAAGTTTTAGAATATGTTTATTAAATTTTTATAGTATTTTGGTGGGCTATTGATTCTTGATTCCTTAAATGATTGATTCAAATAGGTTGTGACTAAATAAATGACTAATTATTTAGTCATTTTTATTTGTGTGACTAAATAATTTTTTAGTCAACAACCAAATTAGTCATTTATTTACACATTTATAGTTGAGTTGCAAAAAATTAGTAGAATTTAGTCATTTTTAGTTGTTGTGACAAAGTTTTAGTCACGTAGTCATTTATTTGCCAAATTCTACTAGTGTCATTATAACTAGATGATGGTTGGTTATCCTTGTATGTTTGTGTGTTTTTGTATACTACAAGGGCTCTCTCAATGTTAAGAGCCTTAGGGATGAATTGATCATATGACATGACACATTACACGTTTAATTGAAAGGATAAATCCCCATTAAGATCAACAATAATGATTCCTATTTGTTGTTCCTTAGGAATAGGCCACTTGCTCTTGCTAGCTCCATACCTCCATTATTGTAAGTAATTTGCAAATGTTTCACCCTTTTTTTGTTTTAGGGTGTACAATTCCTCTAAACTAACGTCCATGTCTAGGTTGAAAGAGAAGTGATTTACAAATTGATCTGTGATTTCTTGGAATGTTTGAATTCCAGGAGGTAAGTAGTAGAACCATTCTTTTGTTGGGCCTGCTGAGCTTCATGGGAAAAGTTGCATTAAATAAGAATCATTATAGGCCACTTCCATGCAATGCACATAGAACTCTCTGATGTGGTCCTTGAGATTTCCTTTTACTTTGTATTTGTCAAATTTTGGTATTTCAAATATCGACGGGAATGGGACCATGACAATGTTCATATCAAAGGGATAGGGGCACAAGTCACATTGGGTGTATGATCTTTTTGTCTTTCTCGCTTGAATGTCTTTTATTTTTGTGAGAGAATTTTGACTCGTGCGGAAAGTGTCTTGCAGATTAGGTGGTGGAACATACATGTTTTGAGGTGACATGGTTGATGAGTTGAATGTGTTATGTGGTGTATGTGGGGGGTTGGCTTGTTGCATGAATAGTGATGGTGGTGGGGTGACGTATGCTCCTTGCAGGTTGGGATTCAAGTCATTTTATTGTATGTTTGTTGGAAACCTTGTTGTTGCACAAGCAACACTTGTTGATAGTTTGACTTGTATCGGTGAAATTTGTAAAAATGATCTTCCCTATAGCTAGGAAGTTTGACTTGTGGTTCTTGATAGTTTGAGAAATCTGGGAGTGTGATAAGGTTAGCCTATATCAACTTCTTCAAAACTATGTCCATGGGTTCCCCTAAGGGAGTGAATTGTCATCTAGGCGCATTGTTACTTGTTCTTTGTGGTACCCTTTTGAGTATTCACAACATTGATTGTTGGTTGATTGCTTTTCTCTTGTTACATGTTTGGTTGCGTGTTTTGTCATGTGTTCATTGGTTGGGTGTTTGTTTGTGGTGGGATTCTTATGACCATTTTTCACATCAACAACACCATCATTAGTGAAATTTTTGTTCTTGTTCCAAAAGTGAGGTTTGTCATTATAACTAGATGATGGTTGGTTATCCTTGTATTTTTGTGTGTTTTCGTGTGCTACAAGGGCTCTCTCAATGTTAAGAGCCTTAGGGATGAATTGATCATATGATTTGACACATTACATCTTTAATTAAAAGGATAAATCCTTGTTAAGATTAGCAATAATGATTCCTATTTGTTGTTCCTCAGGAATAGGCCACTTGCTCTTGCTAACTCTGTACCTCCATTGTTGTAAGTAATTTTCAAATGTTTCACCATTATTTTGTTTTAGGGTGTAAAATTCCTCCAAACTAAAATCCATGTATAGGTTGAAAGAGAAGTGATTTACAAATTGATCTGTGATTTCCTGGAATGTTTGAATTCCAGGAGGTAAGCAGTAGAACCATTCGTTAGCAGGGCCTACCAAGCTTCGTGGGAAAAACCGCATTAAATAAGAATAGTTATAGGCCACTTACATGCAATGTGTATAGAACTCTCTAATGTGGTCCTCAAGTTTTCCTTTTCCTTTGTGAACCATAAATTTTTGGCATATAAGGGCTCTCTTACACTTCTAGGCTTTTGCACCTAAAAGGAGAAAGGTATCCCAAAAACCTAGGTGGTTCACTCAATACTAATGTAAATATGATTGAAATAGGTCTAAATAGAATGCTGTAAATGAAGAGACTGATAAAAGAGATGAATTATTAATGCAAAACTAAGAAAATGTACTTTGTTTGAAAACACATTGTGATATGCAAAATAAACTAAAAATGCAAGTGACCTGCAACAAAACTTAATGAGATTGGAGAGGTGCACCTAGAAGTTGGAAAGTGATGCAAAGAGGCTCTAGAATCCTGCAGAATCCATTGTTGATGCCAATTGGAACACTTACGCCAAGCTGGGTGACTTAGTCATGTTTCGGGGAAATTCTACTAGAATAGGTTTTAGCCAAAAGGGTATCCAGAACTATAGAAAACATTTTTTAGGCCTGGTAGTGGGACTAATTCACCACTAATGGCAACTTAGTCCACCATATTTCGGGTAAATTCGAAGATGCAATCTATAGCTCACGGTCTACACTTTCTATTCCTTTAGGTATCCAGATCCGGATTTGCAAAATTTGGTCTATAGGTGATCTCCAAGCTTCTTTTAGGGTTTTTTGACTTTGAATGACTTTAATGAATTGATGACACCTTTTAACACCTTTCGCTTTGAAAATTTGCATACAAGACTTGCAAAACACATGCAAAGAGGGGAAAAAGTATTAAGGGTTAGTGAATAGGGGTTTGCCTTGGTCAAACCCCAGTTTGGTAATTAAACCCTTGAAAATGAAATGAAATGAAAAGAGAATGATGAATGAACAACATGCAATGCTACAACTCACAAATCCCTTGAAGTAGAAATATGAAGATATGTAAGTAGATGCTCCAATGAATGTAGAATTTGAAATACCTAGAATGCTGAAGTGAATGCTTGATAATTGCTTGAATGATTAAGTGAATAGATTAATGAGTGAATGAATGGGGGTCAAAATGAGAGGAAAACCCTATATTTATACATGATTATACAAAATTTCCCGAAAATACCACATCACAGACTGGCCTCAAGGTTTAGAAAATAATATCCCGCTAGAATTTTCAAATAATTTTGATTTTTGAGCCAAGTGGGACTAAGTCGCCCCTAGTGGTAACTTGGTCCCACTAGGGAATTTTAAGTAGGTGTCAGGAATTAAAGTGTATTAAATGATTTTTAATGAGATTATTCTCAAAAACACACTTAAGTAAGGCCTATAAGTGTATAAAGGGGTCATTTAAACATAAGAAAGGGTCAAATTATTGATGACAAGCTTAGAAAAACGTGAAAGTTTGTTACAACACTTTGAAATAAGGCTTAGTAAGTGATAAAAAGAGATTATTTAAATGAATTATATTCAAAAGGTCCTAGAAAAGTGTGAAAGTGGGTTATAACACTTCACAACACTTTTACAAGACATCATAGAATTCTTATTGATTCACAAGGGTCCAAGACCTAATGTGAATGTGTTGACCACATTACAACATTAAATATAGGTAAAAATAGGCCAACCTCCATAAGAAAGACACAAATGAGCGTAAAAATGTCCAAAGATACATTTTTTTATGCTACTTTTAGCCCCCACTTTAGTGAGAGGATGAACTTGCTTCAAACTCACACTAAAGTAGCCAAACATGCACATCAAGAGGGATCCAAATTTACTCATGCTGGAAAGATGAGACAACAATAATCAAGAGGGGTATTCAAGCCCCCAGGATCAAGATCCCATGGCAAACCAAACATTAGCACAAAGGAACACACAAGAATGAAAAGGAGAAAAGGGAAGAGAAAAGGAAAGAGAAAAGGAAAGAGAGAATCAAATCAAGCTTTGATCGTTTTTCCATCCCATTGTGGATCAGATCTAGGCTATTTTTCCTAAAAAATGCATACTTACTCTAAGGCGATGGAACTCATGGTTGTCCGCCAGGTGAGAAGGCCCAAAAGGTGAGAAACATACACTCATGGCTGGTGTGCACTCACACACATGCAGGTGGCTATGGGGAAAGTCATGCCTCAGAATGGGCTTCCTGCTCAACCATACCAAAGTTATACCTCTTGATAACTTTAATAAGGTGCCACAAAAGAAAATGACTTTTTCGAGCTTCACGAGACAAGAAAAACTTCTTATGCTTGGATCTCATGAAAAAATTTAATGGCAACACAGGCATGCAAGCTGTGTTATGTAAGGTGTCCATATAACAAATGCAAAATGAAACATGCAAAGGATGTTCAAAGGAGTCTTGCTTAGTTCACGTAAGGTCTTTAACTTAGGGAACATTATGTCTAATGTATCCAAGAGAGGAGCAATAAAAGAATAGAAGATTCACAATTTAGGGAATGCAGTGTGTCGCATCAAGCCACCAAGAGGAATGCAATATGCTAAGATAGATCACGCTCATGAAGGACATCACACACAATGTCATCCAAAAAGTGACAAAATGCATCATATGAAGTAACAGGGTTGCACCAAGAACCAAGAAAAAGAAAAATGCAAATGAATAATGCCAATGTATGCCCCCACTTTAAAGGAATTACTACACACCATTCTGTGAGCAATTACTTTAAAGTAGCAAATGAAAAATGCAAACAAGAAAGAGAGACATAAGAGCCAACTTGGAAAGCCCTTATGCCAAGTCATATGTTTCCAAGTGAGTTTACGTCATGTGAAAGAAAAAGGAAAGAAAAAAGAAAAGGAGAAAACCAAACATGTAAGGGATCTATGGATTTGGGGTCAGTATGTTCTATGCTGCAATGTTGTGTAGAGAGCTCAAAAATTTCATCATTCCCCAAATACATAGAACTAGAAGAATGACACAAAGAGAGTGAAAACAAAGAAAAAAAGAAAGAACCTGTTGGGTCAACATGGAAGAGACATATGGTGTCTCAACACTTTGTGTCATTCCCAAAAGCAAAACACAAGCCAAATGAAAAAGAAAAGGTGAAAGAAAATGGAAAAGATTTTGGGTCAACATGAAAAAGACGTGAATGTCTCAATGCCTTGCGTCATCCCCAAAAGGAAAACACAAGAAAAAGACAAAAGAAAAGGAAAAGAAAAAGAAAATCCTTTTGGGTCAACATGAAAGAGACGCGAATGTCTCAATGCCTTGTGTCATCCCCAAAAGGAAAACACAAGAAAAAGAAAAAAAGAAAAGAAAAAAGTGATGTACGACATAGAGAAGAATGAACATAAAAATAGAGGAATGTCACAAAGAGAGATAACATCAAATAGAACATCACGGGGGTGCACATTACGCACATGAAAACACACAAAATGAAAGAAAATGCAAAAGAATAGAAAGGAAAATGCAATTCAACCATCTAGCAAGTTATCCGCCTCCTAGTCTCAGTTAGTATAAGTGGAAAGTGAATAATGCAGCTAAGGGACAATGAAAAATACATTACTAGGACAGGGCTAGCAACTTCTTTCTCCCATTGGGTGCAAGGAAAGAATGAGCTGAGGTAGGTGATGGGAAAGGTCATGTAATAGTGAGAAGAGAATGTTCTACAACTATTACATGACAAGGAGTTGGATAATGGTTTATGGGTTCATGGGATAGCAATTACAACCATTGAAATGATACTTGCTCAATATTTCTTTCAATTGACGACACTCATCACTTCTATGTCCAAGAACGCGATGATACACATAGTGTGGAATGTTAGCATCTTTAGGATATATTACCAACCTATTCATAGGTGGTAATAGTATGAGTCCTTTGTTTAAAAGTATTTTCAATTTCCTTTCACATTCAAGTGGTGGACGAAGAGGAAACTTTAGTTTTTGTAACTTGTAAGGCCTCTTGTGTTTGCTAGATTCACCCTTTTCTCGAATTGAAGGAGGAACCAAAGTGATCCTTTCATCCTTGTCATTGTTATCAGGCAAGGGTTGCTCTCGAGGAAGGAGAACATTCAAATTAGGAGGGTAATCAAAGATCACCGTGCCATCATCATGAAGCCTGATATATTCTCTAGGAGGTTTTCTGTTATGAGGGGGATCTTGATAACCTAATCCCGTTGTGATTTCATCTTTTGGATTTTTCTCTAAGAGTTGATGAATATCATGTTTAGTTGTTGTGTCCATAGGTTTCTTCAAGGTTGATTGGAGTATTTGTTACTTTATTACCATAGAATGGTTGAGGGGTTGTTTGTTTAGAAGAACTAGGTTCACCTTGTGTAGGGAACTTAGGTCCTTCATTTGTTTTAGGATGTAAGTAACCAAACATATTAGGAGGTGGTACTGTAGGAAGGTCATGTTGTTGCATGGATGGATAAAAGGATGCATTAGCTTCAAGGTTGTCAAGGCATTCATTTGGAACTTATTCATGCTTTCATCATCTTCTCCAATGATATCAACATCGCGAGGAGGACATTCGTGAGGAGTTGAAGGAGCATGAGGAAGTTCAATGTCATTAGGATCAGTTCCAAAGGCACAACTTGACATGTCAGCTAAGGATTTTAATGACGTCCAAAGCTTATTAAAACACATATCCATGATGCAAATGAATGAAAGCAAACTAAGTGCAAGAAATAGAATAAAATAGCAAATGTGGAAATAGTAAGAAAAATGTAACCACAAAAAATAGAAATGCAGAGAATGAACTAGAAATGACAAAAATTGCAGTGCAAAATGTGTAACTAGACTAAGTCGCCTAGTGTGGTGAATGAGTCCAGGTAGTGATTTTTATGCTTTTTAGATTTTCAGATGCAGATATAATATGAAAATGTATAATTTTGTTGATTTTTAATGAAATGCAATGCAAAATTGCAAGCTATATGAGCTTTTCACTAATCCAAGTTTCAAAACCCTGGCATGTAAATTAAACAATGCAAAATACAATGAAATGTTAATGTTGCTTATTCCTAGGATGTAAATGCATTGTATATCATAAATAGAATGCACAATGAACCATAATTTTTTTGGGATATAAGGGCTCCTTAATCTTCTAGGCTTTTGCACCTAAAAGGAGAAAGGTATCCTAAAAACCTAGGTGGTTCACTCAAGACTAATACAAATATGATTGAAATAATTATATGTCTAGATATAATTCCCTAAATGAAAAGAACTAATAAAAGAGATGAATTATTAATGCAAAACTAAGAAAATGCACTTTGTTTGAAAACACACTGTGATGTGAAAAATGAACTAAAAATGCAAGTGAACTATAATAAAACTTAATGAGATTGGAGAGGTGCACCTGGAAACTAGAAAGTGATGCAAAGAGGCTCTGAAATCCTGCAGAATCCACTGTTGATGCCAACTGGGAAACTTACGCCAAGTTGGGTGACTTAGTCCTGTTTCGAGAAAATTCTGCTGGAATAGGTTTCAGCCAAAAGGGTATCCAAAATTGCAGAAAAAACTTTTTAGGCCTGGCAGTGGGACTAATTTTCCACTGAAGGTGACTTATTCCACCTTCATATTTCAGGAAACTCGAAGATGCAATTTGTAGCTCCCAGTCTACACTTTATGTTCCTTCAGGTATCCGGATCTGAATTTGTAGAATCTGGTCTATAGGTGATCTCCAAGCTTCTTTTAGGGTTTTTTTGACTTTGAATGAATTTGATGAATTGATGACACCTTTTAAAACCTTGCTCTTTGAAAAATCTGCATACAAGACCTACAAAACACATGCAAAGAGGGGAAAAAGTATTAAGGGTTAGTGAATAGGGGTTTGCCTTGGTCAAACCCCGGTTTGAAAATTAAACCATTGAAAATGAAATGGAATGAAAAGAGAATGATGAATGAACAACATGCAATGCTACAACTCACAAATCCCTTGAAATAGAAATATGAAGATATGCAAGTAGATGCTCCAATGGATGTAGACTTTGAAATACATAGAATGCTAAAGTGAATGCTTGATAATTGCTTGAATGATTAAGTGAATGAATTAATGAGTGAATGAATGGGGGTCAAAATGAGAGGAAAACCCTATATTTATACATGATTATAAATTTTTTCTTGAAAATACCACATCATAGGCCAACCTCAAGGTTTAGAAAATAATATCCTGCTAGAATTTTGAAATAATTTTGATTTTTGAGCCAAGTGGGACTAAGTCACCCCTAGTGGCAACTTGGTCCCACTAGGGCATTTTAAGTTGGTGTAAGTAATTAAAGTGTATTAAATGATGTTTAATGGGATTATTCTCAAAAACACACTCAAGTAAGGCCTATAAGTGTATAAAGGGGTCATTTAAACATAAGAAAGGGTCAAATTATTGATGACAAACCTAGAAAAGTGTGAAAGTTTGCTACAACACTTTGAAATAAGGCTTGGTAAGTGATAAAAATAGATTATTTAAATGAATTATATTTAAAAGGTCCTAGAAAAGTGTGAAAGTGGGTTACAATATTTCACAACACTTTTACAAGACATCATAGAATTCTTATTGATTCACAAGGGTCCAAGACCTAATGTGAATGTGTTGACCACATTACAACATTAAATCTAGGAAAAACTAGGCCAACCTCCATAATAAAGACCCAAATGAGCATGAAAATGTCTAAAGATACATATTTTTATGCTACATTTAGTCCCCACTTTAGTGAGAGGATGAACTTACTTCAAACTCACACTAAAGTAGCCAAAAATGCACATCAAGAGGGATCCAAATGCACTCATGGTGGCAAGATGAGACAAAAACAATCAAGAGGGGTGATTAAGCCCCCAGGATCAAGATCCCATGGCAAACAAAACATTAGCACAAAGGAACACACAAGAAGAAAGGGAGAAAAGGGAAGAGAAAAGGGAAGAGAAAAGGAAAGAGAGAATCAGATAAAGCTTCGATCATTTGTCCATCCCGTTGTGGATCAGATCTAGGCTGTTTGTCTTAAAAAAACACATACTCACTCTGAGGCGATGTAACTCATGGTTGTCCGCCGGGTGAGAAGGCCCAAAATGTGAGAAACATACACTCATGGGTGGTATGCACTCACACACACACAGGTGGCTATGGGGAAAGTCATTCCTCAGAATGGGCTCCCTTTCAACCATACCAAAGTTATACCTCCTAATAGCTTTAATAAGGCGCCACAAAAGAAAATGACTTTTTCGAGCTTCACGAGACAAGCAAAACTTTGTATGCTTGGAGCTCATGAAAAAACACGATGGCACCATAGGCATGCAAGCTTTGTTATGCAAGGTGGCCATATAACAAATGCAAAATGCAACATGCAAAGGATGTTCAAAGGAGTATTGCTTAGTTCAAGGTCTTTAACTTAGGGAACATTGTGTCTAATGTCTCCAAGAGACGACCAATCAAAGAATAGAAGATTCAGAACTTAGGGGATGCAGTGTGTCACATCAAGCCACCAAGAGGAATGTAATATTCTAAGATAGATCACACTCATGAAGGACATCACACACAATGCCATCCACAAAGCGACAAAATGCATCATATGAAGTAACAAGGCTGCACCAAGAACCAGGAAAAATAAAAATGCAAATGAATAATGCCAATGGATGCCCCCACTTTAAAGGAATTGTTGCACACCGTTCTATGAGCAATTAATTTAAAGTAGCAAATAAAAAATGCAAACAAGAAAGAGAGCCATGAGAGCCAACTTGGAAAACCCTTATGCCAAGTCATATGTTTCTGAGTGAGGTTGCGTCATGTGAAGGAAAGAGGAAAGGAAAAATAAAAGGAAGGGGTTGCCCCTGAAACGAAAACACCAAACACATAAGGGGTCTATGGATTTAGGGTCAGTATGTTCTTTGGTACAATGTTGTGTAGAGAGCTCAAAAATTTCATGATTCCCCAAATACATATAATTGGAAGAATGACACAAAGAGAGTGAAAACAAAGAAAAAAAGAAAGAACCTGTTGGGTCAACATGGAAGAGACATAGGGTGTCTTGATGCTGTGTGTCTTTCCCAAAAGGAAAACACAAGCCAAATGAAAAAGAAAAGGTGAAAGAAAATGAAAAATCTTTTGGGTCAACATGAAAGAGACATGAATGTCTCAATGCCAGCTTGCATCATCCCTAAAAGGAAAACACAAGAAAAAGACAAAAGAAAAGGAAAATAACTTAAATAAAATCCTTTTGGGTCAACATGAAAGAGATGTGAATGTCTCAATGCCTTGTGTCATCCCCAAAAGGAAAACACAAGAAAAATACTAAAGAAAAGGCGAAAGCAATGTATGACATAGAGAAGAATGAACAGACAAATAGAGTAATGTCACAAAGAGAGAGAACATCAAACAAAACATCACAGGGGAGCACATTATGCACATGCAAAAACACAAAAGAAAAGAAAATGAAAAAGACTAGCAAGGAAAATGAAAGTCAACCATCTAGCAAGTCATCTGCCTCCTAGTCTCAGTTGGTATAAGTGGAAGGTGAATAACACAACTAAGGGACAATGGCAAATGCATTACTAGGACATGGCTAGCAACTTCTTGCCCCCACTAGGTGCAAGGAAAGAATGAGCCGAGGTAGGTGATGGGAAAGGTCATGTAATAGTGAGAAGAGAATGTTTTACAACTATTACATGACAAGGAGTTGGATAATGGTTTATGGGTTCATGGGATAACAATTATTGCCATTAAAATGATACTTGCTCAGTATTTCTTTCAATTGATGACACTTATCACTTCTATGTCCGAGAACGCAATGATACACACCATGTGGAACATTAGCATCTTTAGGATATATTACCAACCTATTCATAGGTGGTAATAGTATGAGTCCTTTGTTTAAAAGTATTTACAATTTCCTTTCACATTCAGGTGGTGGATGGAGAGGAAACTTTAGATTTTGTAACTTGTAAGGCCTCTTGCATTTGTTGGATTCACCCTTTTCTCGAATTGAAGGAGGAACCAAAGTGATCCTTTCATCCTTGTCATTGTTATCAGGTAAGAGTTTCTCTCGAGGAAGGAGAACATTCAGATTGGGAGGGGAGTCAAAGATCACCGTGCCATCATCATGAACACTGATATATTCTCTAGGAGGTTTTCTGTTATGAGGGGGATCTCGATAACCTAATCCCGTTGTGTTCTCATCTTTTGGATTTTTCTCTAAGAGTTGATGAATATCATGTTTAGTTGTTGTGTCACATCCTTGTTTTCTCAAGATGGTAAACCCTTTTCCATAGGTTTCTTCAAGGTTGATTGGAGTGTTTGTTACTTTATTATCATAGAATGGTTGAGGGGTTGTTTCTTTAGAAGAACTAGGTTCACCTTGTGTAGGGAACTTATGTCCTTCGTTTGTTTTAGGATGTAAGTAACCAAACATATTAGGAGGTGGTATTGTAGGAAGGTCATGTTGTTGCATTGATGGATAAAAGGATGCATTAGCTTCAAGGTTGTCAAGGCATTCATTTGGAACTTATTCATGCTTTCATCATCTTCTCCAATGATATCAACATCACGAGGAGGACATTCATGAGGAGTTGAAGGCGGAAGTTCAATGTCATTACGATAAGTTCCAAAGACACAGTTTGACATGTCAACCAAGGATTTTAATGACATTCAAAGCTTATTAAAACAAATATCCATGATGCAAATGAATGAAAGAAAACTAAGTGCAAGAAATAGAATAAAATAACAAATCTAGAAATAGTAATAGAAATGTAACCATAGAAAACATAAATGTAGAGAATGAACTGGAAATGACAGAAATTGCAGTGCAAAATGTGCAACTGGACTAAGTTGCCCAGGGTGGCGAATGAGTCTAGGTAGTGATTTTTTTGAAATTTTTTAGAAATTTTTAATTGATTTTTATGCTTTTTAGATTTTCAGATGCAAATATAATATTAAGATGCAGAATTTTGTTGATTTTTAATGAATTGTAATGCAAAAATGCAAGCTATATGAGCTATATATTGTTGTAGGGCTTTTTGATAGGCTTGTTTTTTTAAGGCTTGTGCTTATGCTTGTTGTTGTGCATGGTGTTGTGTTTGCTATTGTTGCAAGGCTTGGGCTTGTGCTTGCACTTGTTGTTGTGTTTCTTGTTGTGCTTGTTGCTATTGCAAGGCTTGGGATTGTTCTTGTTTTTCTTGTAGTTGTTGCAACACTTTTTGGTAGGCTTGTTGTGTTGCTTGCAACATGATGCTATATTGATTTTCCTTGTTTGGATTTTGAGGTTGGGGTGGTGGATTTTGGTGAATGGTATGAGATAGTGTGTTGAGGGGGTTGTTGGGGTGGTTGTTGTGTGATGAGAGGTTGGGTGATAGATGGTTGATTTTGGATTTGACGTGTTCAACCCTATTGAGATTTGATTTTGGGATGGAAGGGTGTATGATTGGGATGTTTGATTTTGCATTGATGGTGTGATTAATGGTTCAAACACTTGATATGAGGCCACTTGGTGTTGCAATGTTAGTGGCATGTTTGGATTTGGATTGGGTGTGATGGATGAATTGATTTGATTTGTTACGTTTGGTGGATTGATTTGATTGTGGGTTAATGTGCTTGATGAAGTGATTTGTTTTGCTAGACCTTGTATCAATGTGCGTGACTAAGTTATGATAGGGACTTGTGGATACATTTGTGATGTTTTCCCTTGTATGAGTGAAGATGAACCATCTAGGTTTCCCACTTGTCCAAATAGATCCACTTGATCTTGTGGAACATTAGGAACATAACCTTGTGTATCTTGGGTATAGGATGGTGTGGCATAGAAAGTGGATGTTGTGGTCATGTCATGGAATATGAGTAGTACATATGGGTGTTGATCAATTTGAGGGACGTTGGTGTTTGTGATACCCAAGATTGTGTTAGCTTCCAAGTTTTGGTTATTGACGAGTGGGTGCCCTTGAAGTGCTTGAAGTAATGAACTCCCCTTTGTAGTCATGGGTTGACTTGGTGTATGCGATGATGATGGTTGGGAAATGGGTTGGACCACATTTGGAAACAATGGTGTAAATGATGTTTGGGGAATGGTTCCCAAAGGTTGCTCAATGATAGTGCTGAAATTGAATGTAGAAGGGAGTTTAGCCCCTTCTTTTTCAAACTCCAACATGTATTGGGTGGGGTTTAATCTGATCATGGTGTTGACAAGATGGTGGGTTTTTGGATCTTGTATTAGTTCAAACAACTCACCATGTGTCATTTCTTGGTAATTGTTTGTAACATCCTATACGTGACATCCTCCTTGAGAATCTTGAGGTGGTTGAGGTGGATTTGGTAGAGGGTTTGTATATGCTCTTGGGTCAAATTTGATTTGGCTTAGGTCACTCATGGTAGATGTTTCTTGGTTTTGTTCCATGTTCTTCTTGTGTTGTGATCTTGTTTGGACCATAAATTTTGGGGATCAACTTTAGGAGTATATGTGATGGATTTGGTATTTGTTTGATCTAATTTAGGTACAAAAAGAACCTCTAGGGTGTTTCTAGGATCAATGATGATATGAAAGATGAAAGGGCAAATGATATGGGTGTTTGAACTTTAAGAACTTTGGTCAATACTAGAATTAGAGTTTGATTTTGATATTTTGATTTGATAATGAACTTGTGAATCCTAAGATGGACTTGTGACCTTGGGATAAATTTGTTCAAAGGATTGCTAATTTAACTAAATGTATGAGAAAGGATGCATTCCCACACACCTAACTAAACAAGGTGATTTTGATTTGATTTAATGATTTACCCAAGTCTAGAATATTGATGTTTTCAAATCTCTAAAGTTGTTTGTGGGATGAAAATGATAAATGTTTTGGGGTGGATGATTGATTTGATCCTAAATGAACCTAAGAGGGACTTTGTTTACAAGACCAAGATAGTGGAGAACATGCTTTTCCCTACGAGTATATCAAACCAAAAGATCAATGTTTTTCTTGGAAGACCATAAGACAAAAGATAACAAGCACATGTGTGGGGTTCAATTGATTTAATCTTGGTTAATGAATTGCTTTTACCACATCCAATGTATTGCTTAAGTTTTCAAACTAAAATTTCTACAACTCTGAACATCTTTTATCCCACAAGGCTCAACATGTGGAAATCAAGAGGCTAAAGCTATAGTTCCCTAGGTTTACTTTGGAATTGTGTGAATTAAAATATAAGCCCAAATATTTAGAAGCCTCTAAATATAAAATCCTTAGGGACAAGCAACAATATAGGAATTTTCAAAGGTATTCACATCAAATCCAAAGGGTTTTAAATCTCAATGTTTGTTCAATGTTTGTTTTTGTTGTTTTGAATCCAAGCAATGCATTTTGATAGATCACAAAAGACCATATTCATAACCTAGAAAAGGTACATATCTTTGATAATGGGCTTACCTCATGCCCTAAAGAGATGATTTTACATGCAATTAGCAGAGGAGTGTAGAGGTATGTTAAGAATGAACTTTCAAACTCTACGCCTCAACCAAAAATCAAACTTGGTAAGTAACTTCTTGGAAGTAAATTCCAATGCACCATTCTCAAGGAACATTTCAAAAAATAAGGATGACCACTACGACAAGGTTTTTAATGACAATACCATGAACACCATACACTATGATCTGCTAGCCACTTAAGTCTCTTTGACTGTTCTCGTCCACTTAAGGTGTAGGATTAGGTGTAGTATGTTGTCAGCTGGGATTGAAGCTACTCTCTTACGATTTCAAAACCTTTAATATAGCCCACCAGGTAAACATGCTTCGAGACTTTGCTTATGAATTCCATTTCAGGATGTGTCTCATAACAAGTCCTCTATTAAGGGTGACTCAAAAAAGAAACTTTTGTAAATCAAGAATGTTTCTCTTCACCCAAGATTGCATGAAGCGCAAGGGGAGATGATACACACTAGAGATTTACCAAGCAAGATCACTCACACAAGTCACTTGTTCTTTTTAATCCTTCAAAGCAATGATGGATTCTTTTTAAGAACCAAACTTGATGTGAAGTTGTTTTGTTTAATTTTAACCAAGATTACAATGACTAGTAATTGAAGGGTTCAATTTTAATCCAACTTTGAATACAACATTGCAATGGTTAATTTTAGAGCCCAGCTGAAAACTAGCATCCTAAAGCATGTGTCCTAAAGCACTGTTGCAATGAGCATTTAATGCTTTTTCTTCAAAAAATTCAACGTTTTATGCTCCTTTGTTAGGCACATCATTGAAAACAATAGTGTTGCTTTGGTGAAAACAAATGCATCGCTATGTAGAAAATAGAAAACACAAATGCGTTAGTAAAATTAGTTGCGTCCCTCTAATTAAAAGATATAAAAGTATTTGAAGACAAACGTGTGTCGCTATATTTAAAAATAGAAAGCAGTTTTAAAAAGAAAATAGTGTCACTGTAAGCAAAAGCGTTGATGTAATTATCAAAGGCGCCGCCAAAACATAGATGCGTTGCTCTATCCAAATCACATGGCATTGTTGCGTACCAAAAACTTGTAAGTCATGAAAAACTCAATAAAAATGTCAAATTTAATGTTTCATGCCCTCCTTCTAGCGCCAAAATGTGAATGTGAGATAAACTTGGGCTAAACATGAACAAAACACACAAGAATTAGTCATGATAGTGGGTTAAATCAAATTCCCTATGAAATACTTGGAGATATAAATCAAATAAAAATGTGAACACAAAAGTATGAACTATCAAACAAAGCATGCATGAAATCCTATCTAAGCACTCCAAACCTCATCCCATAGGGGGATTGGTGCCAAATTGATATGGAATATGACCCTTTCCCAATCCCTAGTTGAATAATCTTCAAGATTTGTATGAAAATGTGATGTATTTGATGCCAAATGATGATAAATTCAAGCTAAGATGATGAAAATGCATGTAGATATGGATGAAAAATGTGTATAGTAAGTTTGCATGAAAAGGTGGATCCATTTCCCATAGAAATGCCTTCTATTTATACGAAGCAAGGTTTAGAAGAAGGGTGAAAACTAAACAATGTGGGACTAAATGGAGGATCATTAGCCTTGTGACAAGTGTCACAAGGCTAAGAGAAGCAATGGGGATATGTGCCTCACACATGTGTGTGCAGATTTTGGGAAGAGAGATGTAAGAGGGAGTTAAGGCATATGGTTGGAAGAATTTAAGGAATGTGGGTGAAGATGTAAGGGCATGTAAGTGAAGTAAATTCCCTTGTAAGAGACAAGATGGATCTTGTAAGAGGCAATAAAGGCCTTTGTAAGAGACAAGATGACCTTTATAACAGGCAATAAAGGCCTTTGTAAGAGCCTTAAAGACTTGGAGTCTGGAGAAAGGAAGAAGGAATATTTCAAGGGAATATTCCTTTGTGAGGAGAAATAGCTTATTTAATTAATTTGTAAAAATTAATTACTTGTGCAAGTTGGAAGGGAAAAAAATATTCCTTGGGAATATTCTCTTGTGAGGAAAATAGGCAATTAATTAATTTGAGGAAATTAATTATTGGTGCAAGTGGGGTAAAATAAACCATAGGTTTATTATTTATCCTTGGCGGGGTTAAAAACTAGAGGATTGGCTAATGAAGATTAGCAGGCGGTTTAAGGTTAATTAATCCAAAATTAATTAATCTTAGGTGGGTTAGGGATTTTAGAAGAATATGACACTTTAATTAAATAATTAGATTTATTTAATCAAATGAGAAGATATAGGGGTTTTAATTAAATGATTTGCATTATTCAATTAAACGACATGAGAATTAGTAAGAGAGGGGGTTAATTAATCCAATAAAATTAATTATTTGATTAATGGGAGAAAATGATGAATTTAATTAAATAATATATATTATTTAATTAAATAGTTAGTCAGAGGTGATTTAAGATGAAATGATGTTAATAATCAGATTCAAATGCGTAATATCAATCATGACTATTTAAGTGTCTACTTTTTGCCCCTCTTTGAAGCAAGGTACCTGTTACATTGGTTCAAATATTTACGCTTTTCAATATTAATGCTACTGCCTAGATCAAAATTCAAAATTTCTTGGTTTTTTTGGATGCCCCATTGTTGCCCCAGTGAATAGAATTACACAACAGATGGAATTATGTTGCTACAATAATTAACCTCTTGTGGATTCTTATTCTTCCTTTAAGTAATGAGGGAAAATGTTATACACCATTTTGTTCTGATGGGCATTCCTCTTATGGATGGCCTATCTTCATTTTTTGTTTCTCCTTTGGCAACAATACTTCCAACATGTGCAAGAACTCACTTATCTATCTGCACCACCCGCCAACACATATTTGTAGCAAAATGAACCAATGCTAATTTTTAATTTTAATTCTTTTTAATAGTTTCTTCTTTCCTATATAGGCTTGGAATGAGAAGAATTCTTAATATAACTTCTAATCTTACCTCTTCTTAAGGGAAGAAACATCCATGGATGCAAATGGACCACAAAGTCATTTTTATCAACCTACACCAACCAACTTAAAATTTCATTTTAGCTATGTTATTGAGTTCTTCACATGCCCCCTGTATCTGACCAAGTTTGGTCTAGGCTTGGGTCTGGGTACGACCATGATACATCCTCAGGTATGCCCATGGTTGCACATGAGTGGCCTGGGTACTCTGTGGTTCCTTCACACTGGGGCGCCCAAGCGAAACCCCAGAAGGACCCATAGAGTACCTAGGGCCCCTGGGCGGAACCTCGGTGTACCTAGGAGGATATGCAAGGTAGGGGCCTCAAAAAGTTCCCAAAACTAATAAATTAACATTTTTGAAACCTAAAAAAGTGGTATTATGCCTTGATTGGCCTAATCTAACTCATTTCATAAACACAAAAGGCCAAAAATACCATTTTTTGCTTCCAAGCTGCCATTGTTGGTTTTTGAAGGTTTTTACTTTTTTTTTGAAGGTGAGAGCTACGAAGTAGTTCAACCTATAGAAACAAGGGAGAAATGACTGCACAAAGAAGATCTAACCTTCAATGGTGAGTGAATCTTTACTTTTTAAAAAAAATTCAATAATTTTTTTGAAGTTTTTTTTAGTAAGTTTTGAAAATTTTAAGAACTTTTTATGCATAATAAGGGGTTATAATGCCATCTTTTTCTAAAAAAATTATTTGTTGTGTTGTTAATTTGTAATGTTTTTTTTATAAATTTTTTAGGTTCATAACTTCATATAAAATGGTTAGTAGTTTTGGTTTAGTTGGTCTCGATGCAAAGAGTAAATTGAAATATGATGCATTGTCATGTCTTTGGTGACATACGATAATGATTCAACAAATTCTTGGTGGTGGGGGTTATGTTTGGCATTGTAGCCAATGTGGAACTCAATATAAGAGCTCATACTTTTGAGTGAAATCTCATTTATGCACTATTCCTTTACAAGGAATAAAAGTTTTCCTTGGGCCAAATAAAAAAGGGTTGCTAAAACACCAATATTGGCTTATATTAGAGAACAAGAGGAGGCTGGCATGACATGTAATAAATAAAAAGTCTATGTCACATCCTCCTGCTAAGAGAAGATTGCAAAGATCTCCTAGTGGCTTATCACAACCAGATAGCCCACATCCTTTCATGCGAATGCCATCATCTTATGAAGGAGATAATGTTTCAGTTACACAAAAAAGGCCCATTAGAGAATGCTTTCAAAAATGAAGCAAGGGAGGTTGTAGATTAGAGCATTACTCATTACATTTATGGCAATGGGCTTCCTTTCAACCTTGTTAGATCACATTATTAGCAGAAAATGGTGACAACCATTTCCAATACAACTTTTGATTATGTTAGTCCTGGGTATGAAAAGGTGCGAATCACCTTATTCCAGTGAAGGAGAAACCTTTAGTAGAGGCATCATTCAGAGTAATCAAGGATACATGGCTCAAAATAGATATGTCCATCATTTTTGATGGATGGAAAGATTTCAAAAATAGACCATTGGTCAATGTTATAGCAATGTCCCCTAAAGGGACTATGTTTTTGAAGGCAGTCGATTGCGAAAGGAAAATAAAATATACAAGTTTTATTCCAAATATCCTCATAACAACCATTGAAATGGTGAGGTTTGAAAGTCTTGTCTAAGTCATAACGGACAATGCTAAAAATGGTGGGGTAGCTAGGTCTATAGTGGAGGTTGCATATAGTCACATTTTTGGACACCATGTGCAATCCACTCACTCAATTTGATATTGCAAAATATTGGCACACAAATTGAGTGGGTCAAACAAATCTACGTGGAGGCGAGAAGATCCAAATGTTTGTGACTAATCATCATATGTCACAAGCCATATTCAGGACCTTCTCCAAGTTGGAGTTGTTGAAGGTAATTTAAATTTGATTTTTTAATATAATTTTCAAAATTTTAATTTTAATTTTCATTGTTGATTTGTGACATGTATTTTTTATACCACGTTAGGTTGCCAAAATTCAATTTGCATCTCACACAATCGTCTTGTGAAGGTGTGAGAGGCCTTGAGTTCTATGGTCATCAACAACTTGTGGAGTGTATGGAGGCAATCAATCATAGAGAGAGGCCAAAAAGTAAAAGCATTGATCTTAGATGATGAGTGGCGAGCTCATGTGGAATATGTTTTAAATTTCACTAAGCCCATTATGAGCATGATTAGGTATGCTGATACTTACTGCCCATGTTTGGGTGAAATTTATGATGGCATGGATTCCATGGTGGTTAAAATAAGATCAATAATAGATGCTAAGGAACATGACCCAACAAAAACATTTTTCAAAAATTGTTCAAAAGATTATTGTTGACTGTTGGAACAAGATGACCACCCCTTTACATCTCTTAGCATTTGCTTTGTCACCAAAGTATTATAGCAAAGAGCTAATTTCATTGCTAAGGAGGGTGTCACCATATAGGGATGGGGAGGTTGTTGTTGGCTATAAGGCTACATTTAGAAAGATATTTTCAAATGAAGATATCCAAAGCATTGTCTTGAGGGAGTTAGGCCAATTCATATCTTCAAAACATCATGATCTTTTCGCTCTTTTAGACAAATATAGGAAAAATTCTCATGAGTGTTGGTATCTGCATGGTTAAGGCTCCAATTACTTGCAGCCTCTTGCAATTAAAATATTCTCCCAAGTATGTATCTTTTTTTTTTTCATTTTTCATTCGATGCTATTATGCTATATATTATTGGAAAGTAAAATTAAATACTAAATGTTGTATGCAAACTCAATAGGTTGCAAGTTCTTCTCCAACTGAGTGGAATTGGAGTACATACTCCTTCATCCACTTGGTCAAGAGCAACCATTTGGGTGCAAAAAAAGCAGAGGATTTGGTCTATATACACTCTAACCTTCATCTCTTGTGACATAAGAAACCTGAATATACTGAGGGTGTGACAAAGAATTGAGATCTAGTCCTTGAGTGCTGATTTAGATGTTATAGTTGCACAACTTACCTTAGCTTCTATAGATGATCATGAGGCAACTGTTCCACTTGACACACCTAGTGGGAGTGGCAATCCAATTGATTGTGGTTTAAATGAAATTGAACCAATTGTTGACCACGACTTTGATGCTTTTGATGAAGATGAATTTGAAAACTCTTAAATTAAATATTGATTGCAATTTGAATTTTCATCGTGTAATGACATTTTGAGACTTGAGTATTTACATTTTTGCAAATTATGAATATTATTATATGAGGTATTTAAATATTCTATTTATTGGCAATTATGTTTATCATTTGTCTTATGAGTATCATTGTTCTTATAACTAAATTTATAATTTTGAACATGTTTATATATATATTCTCGTACCCATACCCAAGAAAAGATTGTTGTACCATTGTACCCGTACCCGTACCAGAACTTGTACCAGAATCAAAAACTTAGTATTTTAGTATAAAATCTCTAAAAAAAGCCATTTACATCAAAAGAAGGTCCAATTTACATCCATAGATGTCTCTTAAATATATTTCACATGGAATATGTAATATACTTCTTGAAATCAATTTGTAGATTTTTGGTTTATTTATTTATTTTGAACAATATAAAAATAATTTTGCACAATATTAATAATAAAAATATAAACATGGAAAACAAATGTATTTTAGAAAATAAATAAATAAATACATTAAAATTTTCTTTATATTTCTATAAAGTTTTCGTTATTCAAATTTATACAAAATATTTATATAGTCAGAAATAAATGTATTTTAGATCTTAGAAGGAAAAATTGCATAGTAGAAAATAAAACAATAAAAAAATTTATATAATTTTTCTAAATTATTATTTTTAGTCGTGAATATAGTTTTTAGCTTGCTCTAAATAGTTTCGGCCAAAGCCACAAGGTGTACATATACTTTTAAGTGAAATCCTTTTCCTTTTCCTTGAAACTATAAAATATTTTATTTTTCTTTTTAAAAATTTGAATTGTTGTTGAAATTATGTGTAAAGTTTCAACTGAAACTCTTTTAATCAAATTGTCCGTGATTGTCTATATGGCAATTTTTTTTTTTTAACTTTAACTTTGGATTTTTCCAATTAGAATTATTTTCATGAAATATATATATATATTATTTTTAAAAAAATATATTGTACATTAGAAAAGAATTCCAAAAAAATATAATTTATTTTTTAAAAAAGAAAAAAAAAATTATACTAACATTGGCATCTCATGAAAATTATAACATTTAATTGAAGTTTGACCTTAAAACATTATTGCAAAAAAATAATTATCTTTTTTTTCATACGATGTAATATATATATATATTCTTTTGTTCTTTTTTATTGTATTCCATCAACTTCATTTTTTTTTTGAAATTTTTAACAATTCAATCTCTACTCTTCAATTTTAAAAAATATCAATCAATTTTAAAAATTTGTATTTGTGCTAACCATTTTAATGATAAAAAAATGTTTCAATCACAAATTCTTTTGTATTTTTTTCTTTATCAGCTTATTTCTACCTTGGATTACATTCTTAATCTTTTCTCTTTTAGTACAAGAGGTTGCTATTGAATGATAGTTCATGGTACCTATTGCCTCACTGGATTGACCACCTAAATCGAAAAGGGGCATGGTGATGTGTATACATGTATGGACATTAATGCCAATTGTTTTTTCTTAAGTAAAACATTTCAAATTTATGCAAATGAAATATTGTAAATGTGTATAATTTATTGAACATTCATACTAGACTGGGCTCTAGGAAAATTCACTGCCAACAATTCACTGTCAAAATATTCACCACCATGACAAATTCACCTCATGAACCAGCATGATAATTCATCGTATTAACATTTTTTAATATATATTTCCAATACCTTGAGATTGCATTAATAAGCGCAACTAAAACAATCTTATTAATGCAAATTCAAGGTCGTGAAAATATATATTAAAAAATGTGTATGGTGGTGAATTTTTCATGAGGTGAATTTTCCTGTGGTGAATTTCCTGAAACCATAGACTCAGCTATCTTTTTGTAACTGACTTATCTAGATACTCAAATTCATTAATCTACCTATGTGAATCTTTTCATCTTGGGAGATGAATTGTTCATTAGTAGTCACTTTTAAATTAAATTAAGACGACCTAAGTTAAATCTTTTTTATTTTGAGAGACGAATTTTTTATTAGTTGTCACTCTTGATTTCCAACTCTATCTTATTCTTGTATAAATTGACGTTGGACATGCATATTAGTTAATGAGGGGGAGTTGATTATAATAGAGTAATTTTGGATGCGTCAGTAGTCTTTCCTTTATTGAATCTATATGTAGATGGTTGTTTTGGACAAGGGTGATTCTGGGTTGATTGACTGAATTACATGTATATTACCACAGACCATTGCCTATCCATGAAATTTGAATAACCTTGTCTGCAAAGTGATGAATTGAATTAGTAGAAGATTGTTGAATGTAGGACACTGAAGCAACGTGTCATGTGACCTAAGACAAGATTATTTTCTTGGTTTATAAAGTACTCAAAGTGATACAAATTGGAAGACATCCAAATTGAAAGGATATGATTTTAAATGACCAAGCACAAAACAATGACAGTCACAGGTTGAAAAAGATCATCACTACAAGCGTTAGGTATTGATTATAGAATCTAGGCATCTTGAAAGGAATTTTGTTGCATCATAACACACTTTAGGACATAAATGTTGATAATTCTGTCATATTTTGGTCAATATAGATGTCTAGTTCAAGGTTGTTTAATGGAACATTCTATGCTTTGTTTTTGTATATATTTATATTGGTCGTGGTGTATTTGAATCAATGCATTTAATGGCAGTATTTTCATAGGAAGATTCATTGATTTATAGACTAAAATTTCCAACATTTACGATTCAGCTGACAGGCAATTTATCGGTGACACGTTTGGTCTCATGATGCACTAACCTCTGCCTGCTTTCCCTTGCCCATTTTATTTGCACCCTGTAATTGTTTTGACTGATAACCTCTGTTAATTTCGTTGTCCAATATAGAAACATTCATATGAATGGTACCGACCAGGTGCAGGTGGGGGGGTTAAGCAAGTGGGAGAAGGATTTTGTACGAATGAAACTTTTTGCTAATTTCTTTCCCAAGAAAAATGCATTTATCTTCCATAGCATGTTTGTTTGATAAGAGGGATTTTTGCAATATCTCAGTACTTTTTGGGTAAAAATTTAAAAACCTGAGCAATATTGAGAGTTTTATGACCCTGAAAGTTGGTCTCTCAGAGTTGCTGTACTTCATTTATTTTCTAGTTATACTTATGAGTTAGGGAGTGGTCTAGGTAAGGAAATTCCAAGTCACATGAGAGAGAAGGTGAAAGCTTAGTTGTTGAAGGATAACTTGGTGAGCAGATTGTCGACATGCAGTCTCTTTTATTGATCACACGGCATACATGACTTTTTATGAAGTCCATATGCTCAACTTGGACAAATAGAGACATTCAATAGTATATTAGGTGTAATTATGGGCCAAGCTTTATTAAGCTGAAATCCCACAATACAACTTTCTGACAAAAGGATCAAATCAATTATTCAACATAGGCAAGACATAATTCAATGCATACCTGTTATTTGTGGGAGTTCTGCTTTTGTATATTTAGCAGTTAGTTGCTAGAACATACTTTTTATTTTTCATGTCCAAGATTTGAACTATCTTTTTATGATTTATGATTTTAGTTGGACATATCCGATAGATATGACATCAATTTTAAAACATGTGAATTCAATTTGAGCTTATAGTTTTAAGTTTCAACATTCGGTCATTTAAATTCTTCTTTTTAAAAAAATAAAAAATTATATTATTAAATAATGTAAAATGATGAAATTGTGAAGTAATGGGTGAAATTTAATGTTTCTAGAATTTTGATTTTATGATAATATATAACTTTTTGTCTATCTTGAATTTATTCATATTGTTTATCTTATCCTATTTAGTTGTAAATATAAACAATTTTTATTCTTTACCTTTTTAAACCCGCCTCCCCAAGAGTTCCCTAAAAGTTTCCAGAAGTTTTGAGAACAGGTCAAGGGCTCCCACGCAACACCATATAAAACTGATTTATTGACCCTTTTGTAGATCCATTTATCTAATATATTTTTAGCCTTTAGCATTTCAGGATAGTGAGTTATTGTGATACAAACCTTTATCATTAATTTGTCATTACACTCTGTTATGACAATGGAAGCATTCCCTATACCATTATTGCGATAATAGCTTCCTTGTATCATGCACAGACTTAGATTTTAATGATTACAAAAGGAATCTCATGCTCACCTTATATGGCCTGTCTTTTTACAGTTTCAAACATCTGTAGGGTGCTTATGGATGGTGAAATTTAGTTGCATGTTTGTAGATGAGATGAGATGAGATAGAGCTATTAACTTTCTCTATGCCAAATCAGGACCTACATCAAATTAAATTATCATTAATTGGAAGATAGTTTGGAGTATGCAACTAACATTTGGAACACTTTGTGCCTTTTACAGGAGCTTGTTCTTGTGCTTGTTAGAACAATCTAGCTCGTAGAATTCATCTTTTATGTAAAATACCAATGAATTCCAATAACGTGTGGTAGCTTAAATGATTGTATTATAAAACCGTTCATTTTAAATGCCTGTTCTGAAAGTGACTAATGTTTTTCATGTATGTGCCTCTGTGCAAAAAATCTCAAAAACTGTGTACTGGATCATGAATAATCGCAACTTCTCACATTTTCCAGTCAATATTGAAAAATTCATAACCTTTATAAGGCTCAATAATCAAAATATACCAATGAATATCCACAACCTTTACACGGGCCAGAAATCTCCACTTTAATTTGCTTCAGTGTTTATGCAATATTTGTGTTGCCAAGGCAATATTAACAAAGAAAAGTATGGCAATACGTGTGTTGAAAGAGCATTGTCTGCAAGTGGAAGTGGATAATACATGGATTTTCTTTGTAAGGTAAAAGAGGGGTTAAATTTCAGCTTAATAAGTTATATATGGTTAAAATGTACAATTTAACAAAACATTCAAGAAAACTTTAAAGGAATACTACACTATTTTTTTCTACAACTTAAATAAATATTAAATAGTTATGAAGATGACAACTTTTGGCCATCAACAATGTAGATCCTCCACATCTCAGTGTGCCATGTATGTATAATCAGATAGCTATCTGAGAATTCTTGGAAGAAAATAAGTCTTAGTTGGTCTCAAAATCCTCGATTAAGCTTGATAGACCCAAAAGCCTCTTTGTAATTTCGGCTCTACAAAAACAGAAGTTCAAACAAAAGCCTACAGAATATTAGCGTGAGTAGTAAGGAGAAGAAACACAACTGACAACAGCACATTTGATGCATGAAATCTAACAAGAAATCAAACTATAGGAAATTTTTGAGAGGAATATGGGGAATGATGCCAATCATGGGGATGTTTCAATTCTTGCCATGCATGTTGCTAAAAAGGCTATATGAGAAACTATAAACTGATTTAAATCAGTATTTGCAATACGTTCAATTTTCTTTTTTATACATAAACTCAGGGAAGTGGGTCCCTCCCGTTGTATTAATAATCAACATAGAAATACATCAATTCATAACCTCAACTTGCCAAACAATAAAAAAACAATTCTCCACAAAACTCCAAAAACCTAAAAACCTCCTAAAGCAATCTAAAACCACCATCTCATTGAAACAACTATCCCTTCTTAACTTGGGACTGCAGGGTCATCCTGCATGTTCCTTGACATTTTTAGAGGAAGAAATTTTTCTTCTGAATCACTGTCCACATGTCTGGATCCTTAGCCAAGGAATCCTCCATTAACTGACCTATAACCTGTTGAGTGACCCATTGAGAGAGATTCCTCTACCTTGTTGGCAAAGCGAAGGTGATTGACTCCCAACAAAGTCTTGGGAGAAGTGCCATCAAAAACCATAATCTCCTTGAGTGAAGGTGGATGCTGATCACCTATCACATCCAACTTCGAAACTGTAGGAGAATCCTTCAGCAAACAATCTGCTTTTAAATCATTTTGTTAGATAGGAACTGATGAAAGCTCCTCTCCCTTCAATGGGGAGATCCAACTATGATGATCCTTTGACACCCACCACCAAGTATCTTTAGAAGAAGATAACCAAAACAATGATGACACCTGAAAGGAATGTTATCATAATCCAAAACTTGAGACCAAGATCTACCATCCTTCTTTAAGGTAATAGTTTTAGGAAGCCCTTTGCTTAAATCCATTTCTATATAGATGCAAGCAAAGGTAGTGCGGGAAAACTCGGAAGTTTCATGAGACAAATTCAAAAAATTCCCTAGAGTTGCCTACCACTCTCAAACTAGAATCACACCAAAATTGAAGAGGTAAATATGGTAGTGTTGTGACCTTATCACACATCGCCCCATTACAAATGGGGACCCTAGTAGTTTTCTTTTTTGGGGCTTTTCCATTGCGCTTCAGTTTCATTTGATCTCTGTTTGGGAGTTTAGAGTTTGAGTCTTTTGAAGGTCACTCGAGTCAAGTCAAGAATTTGAGCCTGAATTAGTGTGCAAACGTCATTACAATGCTTAGAGGGCCTGAAGGACAAAGATCGACTGTTGTTTGAGCCAATTCTGACACCTACTTTTTGGGGATTGTCACTTTGGACCCCCTATTTTTTAGGGACTTTATTTTTGGCACTTTTGGCCTATTTTGGACTTCCTATTTTTTAGGGGCTATTTTTGGAAAAGTTTCTATTTTTGGTAGGGTTTCCATCTTTGGAAAGTGCCTAGGTCATGGTTTCAGCAACATCAACTTCAAAAGACCCCAAAATGGAAATAAGTGAGAAACTTTGAAAGAAACAAATGAAGGTATGAAAATCGCCTAAGTGTTGGTCATGGCACAAGCAATGGAGAAGTCCGCCATAGGGAGATCAAGACATGGCATAGACATTGATGAAGTCCACCTTGGGAATGGCTTGATTTAAAGCTAAGTCCGCCCCATGAAGAACAAGGAATGGCATGAGATAGAGACAAGTCCGCCCACCATGGAGAATGAATGGCATGAACATGTGCTAAGTCCGCCCTTGGAAAAAAGTTAATGGCACAACCCAATGCAAAGTCCGCCCTATGTAGAGTGGCATGAACTTAAGCAAAGTCCGCTCCGAGCAAGAGAGAGATGACATGTACATAGGTCAAGTCCGCCCCAAGTAGAAGAGTTAATGGCATGACAATAAGGAAAGTCTGCCCCACTCAAAAGATGATGTCTTAACACAATGGAAAGTCCGCCTAGCATAGAATGAATGGCATAACATAGTGGAAAGTCCGCCCAGCATGTGTAAGGTGGCAAAAACACTTGACAAGTCCGCCCAAGGCTTAAAATACATGGCAAAAACACTTGACAAGTCCGCCTAGCCAACAAAGAGCTTGCCAAACACTTGATGAAGTCTGCCATACTTAGAGAAGTGGAGAAAATCGAAATTTTTACCTAATTCTAGACATTGAAACATTAAAATATCAGACGGCATGTCTAGATGCTGACAAAATTCGCCAAAGACTTGGGAAATTATGAGAAATTATGGCAAAATTGACTGTAGAAAAAGATTCGCCTTAGGCAAAGATAATGAATAACTTAGAAAAAATTAAATTTGCCTTAGGACAAAATAAAGTGTCGTAATTAAAATGATTAAAAAGAAAGGTTGGAAAAATAACACATGAAATGTTATTTTAATTTTTTAATTTTTATTTTTCCAACACCAAAAAAGAAGAAATTCAAATTTTTGGAAAAAGACAAAAAGACTTCACTCAAGTGGCGCTAGACTTAGAAACTTTCCCGGAAATTGGTGCTGAGGATCAAAATTTCCATTCGAGAGAGAAGTACAGGCCAAGTTCGAACTAGACTAAATGGAAATAATTAGATTTTGCTAAATAAGTCGAACTTTTTATCTTTATAATGGGTTTTACTTCTCATTTTTTAATCATTCATCTTTCGAAAGCAAAGCTGTGAGAAGTAATTTTGTCTAAGGCAAGAAGGGTTGTGAAGAAGTTGAGAAGTTTGAAGCAGAAGGAAGAAAGGCGAACTTAACCAGCCAGCACAGTGATCTTTTCCATTTTATTTTTTCCAAAGTATCAGGCAGATTTACATTCTCTACCTTATTCTGGCAAAAAACTTCATTCATCTATCGGATAAATTCTTTCATTTCCAGCATGATCTTTCACGAAAATTTAATCTATCAGTTGGTTGGAATATTTTTTCAAGTAAATTAAATTTAATTTCTGAATTTTAATATTCTTTTTGTGCATTTTTGCAGATTTATCTTCGAGGAATTACAAATGAAGTTTGCCAGCAAGGGTTCGCAGCCAGAGTCCAAGATCAACTCTAAATGGAAAAACATTGTGGACATTGATCTCGGCCACGTAGATTTTGATGATTTCAAAAAGAGGATGTATGGAAGCGATGGATTCTTACCTACCCCAATTGCACGGCGGATGATGTGCAATGGCATTGTTCAGGCAGCTGGATTTCCGCTAGCAATAGAATGTCCAGAACTCATGGTAGAATGTGCATTGCATTATAATGCACAGGAAAGACAGATTGAAGCACCTGATGGAAGAATACTGGCATACTTAACTGAGCCTGCTGTACAGGAAACATTCGGAATCCCAACCTACCACAAAACATCTTATCGAACCAAGGATGATGCACAAAAACTCTATGAAGATCAACAAGACCTCTGTGCATCAAACATGAATAAGTCATGGTTGGTGAAGCCTAGACCCACTGCCAAAAAGATGCCCAAGAAGTTGTCCAGAATTGATTTTAAGGAAGAGTACGAAGACATTGTCTTGCTGCTAAACAGAATGGTGGGCAATTCTCAGGGTTCGCCCTTTGAAACCTGGATGTATTATTTCATTGATGAAATAACTTCCGGAGTAAAAATGTTCAACTAGTCCAGGATGATCAGTGATAGTCTCCACGAGCAGTTGGTCAACCTGGAGAGAACCAAAACCTTCCACATGAGTTCCTATGTGTTGGCGTTTAAATTAGCACCTCTGGAGTGCTGATTGTAAACGTTCAACTATTTCAAATGTTTTGCAACACTTCTTCGTTATTTAAAGAGAAGTCCCTCTCTGCTGGGAGCAATGCGTAAGGAAGGGAAATGTAAATTAAAGTTCCTATATTTTTATGCTTCAGCGGTAGGACACAAGGGTGCACAGACACAATGTGCCGTAGCTAAGCTTTTTCTCTGGTTTCTGCAGATCTCAACTACGACTATTCTAGCTTTTATCTATCCAATACCTTCAAGGTAAACAGAGCATGAGGGTAAAGGAGCGGGAATGGGTTGGTTGGATCACCTGAATTCGCCGTCTCCTGAGAATATGACCGAGGCTCTGAACTCTCGGGTATACACCGGGATAAGGTTGGTACAAGCAAACACTCTTTACGGTAAACTAGATTTGAGACCTGCCAAGGAGGAGGGACTCCTATCCGAAGTATAGCTTGAAAGTCAATACATTAAACAACAACGAACGATAACTGTTAATAACAAATATCCAAGGAGGAGGGACTCCTATCCGAGGAGGGAAATCAAACAACGAGCTATTAGATACAAGACGTGGACATAACTCAAATAGATTGACCAAAATGCAAGTGCCTTCTGATATTCTCCTTCAAAGCTTTATCAACGAATTACAAAGGTTGGGAAAGCAAAGGCACGAAATCATGCACAATTACGATCGACCAACGAACTCTCATCCAAGAGTGAACAAAATCCGCTTTCAAAGCTGTTGGCAACAATGGCGCAACAATTTTGCATAGCAAGTAAAAGTTGAACAAACAATGAGCCCAAGGCTCTTATTTATAGAACTCAAAGGAGTGGGCAACCCCAAAATCTCCTTGAGTTAACAATGAGTTCTTGCCAATCAATTAGCAAGATTTATTCCTAAAAAGAGGGAACAAGCAGTTAACTGGAAAACTACTTCAGTTAATTGAAAGTAAACAAAGAGTCAACTGGAAACTACTTTAGTTGACTGAAAGTAAACTAAAGGTGAACTTTAATGTAAGTATCCCTCCAAAATAGACATCCACATTTAGTGGAGATCTAAGATCCAAAAATCATGGAAGCCAATTAGACATCCTTAATCAGTGGGATCTGACAATGCATGATTTAAGGAAAATGGAGTTAAACTTGGAAAGAAGCATCAAGTTAACTCCAATTACATTTAATAACATCTTGAGTTGACTTGGAAAGAAACATCAAGTCAAACTCAAGTCTCATAAATGCCAATTGGAAGGTAGGACGTCCTTCTTTGGTGCATTTATAGCTCACCATTAATCAGCAATGTCTCTATCCATTGATTGACTTCATCAGCTTCTGGGGAGTTAATGCTCTGTAGAATGATGACATGGCCTCGCAGCATGATCTCACCAGTTGTGAGTTGATTTCCGAAGTCAATACACTGAGATGCTGCCTCTTCAAACTTGGTTGATAAAGCTGCTACCTTAGCCAGCTTGCAACCATCTGGATCATCAAGAAAGGTATTGCGGATGACATCCCTGAACTGGTTTTGTACAGTGACCATCTCGATGTATTCTCCTCCCTCGCGCTGATATTCCATGCAAGGGAAAGATATCACCAACATTCTTGCGAAGTTGATAATAGTGGCAACCACCCGTCTGTAATCAATCAACTCTACTGAATGAGCGTCATAGGCTTTCACCTTGTACGCCAATTGTTCCTTCCAAGCAAAGAGATGTTGCTTGTTTTCCTCAGAGTATACTGATTGATATGCCAATTGCAAATCTGCAATTGTGCTTTCGTCTTCTAGCCTCCTTTTTGCAATCCTTTGTTCTGATTGCTGGATCTCTGCACGAAGTCCATGTGCTCTATCCCGTAACTGGTATAGATTTGCCAGTATACATCTACCTTTGAGAACAAACTCTTCCACTTGATCTCTCAAATGTTTGCCGAATGTTATCAATTGCCGATGATTTTGTTCGGCGGGGAGATCTAGTAATCCTGCTGGTAGGGCTGAGACGTTTGGGGTGCCATGTATCAAGCTGGTTATGTATGACCTCAGTTTCTGATTTTCAGCCTTTAAGGCTGCCTTTTCTTTACCATCCTTAGCCATTCTTTCTTGTGCGCTCACCGAAGCTATTCCAAGAAGGTCTGCCTCCACCTGTCATGTAGTCTTCCCGAGGTTAAGTTGAGACAAAGTGTAGTCTTCTACTTGAACCTCGTGTATGCTTTTCTCTACTGGTGGGGCAGCAGTCTCTATGATGATCTCACACTCTGCATTCCTTTCTATTTGAACTTGTTTCTTTAACCTCTTCGCCGACATGTCTTGTGGGACGTGGTCGAATTCGGTAAAGTCAAGTTCATAGGAGGGTTTTTCCCTCTTTCTTCCTAGGAAGCCTTCAAGCCAAATAGAATCTCGGCGAACTTCGCTAGGAGGGATGTGAGGCCCTTGAATGCTAGATGTGTGAGACTGTGCTGGAGCAATGTCTCTCGGTGGCGAATCCAAGTCGATGAGGACTTGTGACCGCTGTGATACTGGTGATATTGGTGGCTCTGCTTCCATAACAGGCACCGTTTCTGCTGCTGCTTCTACTGTTGTTGTTTCTGCCATTGGCTCTGCCATTGGTTCTTCAACAACTACTACTGCTGGCTCTTCCGTGATAACTTCTGTTGCATCAGGGGTAGCAGTCTCTACTCTTTGTTCTGGGGCAGCAATACCCGTGATTATTTCAGGACTATGTGTGGCTTTCTCCATAGGTGTCCTCTGTGTTCTAGGCTTTGTAGGCTTTGACATCCTCATCCCTCGAGGAGGATTGTACCATTGCTTCTGCCTAGGTTTCCTTTTTGAAGTGGAAGGTGGTGGAGACTGAACCTGTGGCAGCTCTGTTCTGTGAGGTATCACCTTCCTTGATTTCTTACTGTCGAGATAGAGTTGGCTATTTCTAACCACTCTACTCGTTCTTTCCTCTATAGACGTGTTTTCCTTGGCATACCAATCCACTCTTGGGAGTGGTTGGGAGTCAATTGAATCTGAGAAGAATGAGGGGAGAATGACTTCCCCTTCATCATCGGATAGGCCCTCGATGTCTGCTGACATAAAATCAGCAATTTGTGGGAGTCTGAACCTGCTGTAGTTCCTTCTTTGCACTTCATACTCGTCTTGACAATTTACCCAATAGTCTTCCATAGAAGACTTATGTGACGAGTGCTGCTCGAGATGTGCCGCATAGAGCCCTCTGGGATCATAGGATCTTCTCTCAATGAGATACTTGAGATTAAACCTCACCGTTTCTTGACTCATCATCTTGGCGTCTGCCGCATATCCACATCTATATAGTCCCATTCCAACGGGAAAGTTAACAGCTATCTTTTTCTTCAAGCGCAAGTAGACATGAACTTCGGACAACTGTCTCAGGAATTCCATGAAGACTACCCTATCTGAAGGGTATCTTGGTAGCATGGCGGGGTGACCAATGTAGCCATACACGCGTATGTAGGAGAATGTAGGAAATTGAATGAACCAATCTGCCCAATCTGCCATTGCCTCTCTGGCTGCTTGTGAAATACGCACGTGCATCTCATGGTCAAGCTCATGTACTGTGTGCATAATGAAGAGATCACTCGTTTTCTTGAAGTGTCTTTCCGCTTGAGTAAACTCAAGACGTGTAAAATGTTCGTGAACCTTCTGCACACCTAAGGTTCCCACATTGTTCAATATCCTGAAATCACCTTGGAAGGCTATCAGGTATACCAGGTAAGAGCACACGTGGAACCTATGAGCTTCCAAATACCCGGTGAGCTGTTGGTGAAGTGTGTCACTAATCAGAGTGGCCCAGTCATAATGTTCCCTTTTGCCAATGATTTTGGCAATGACGTAAAACATCCATGACTGAAAAAGATGACCATCCTCTTCTCCAGTGATTCTATTGAGTAGAGTGATTAACACTGCGTACTCATCTTTACATTCTCCTCGTCCCACCAACTTAGGCAAGCTTGCCTTTGTCACTTTTAGCCATTTTTCAGCCATTACCTTTTGACATTTGTCCTTGGCCGTCTCGAATGCCTTCTCGCATTCCATCACTGATATGACTTTGCTGTTAGAACATGAGGGAATATCAAAGCACCTTTCGATATCCTGAGGTTTTAGACTGCAAACAATTCTTCCATCTATTGCTCTGATTCTCTCTGGTGGTAGGATTGTAATGCTTGACACAAGTGATTACAAGCTCTATGCTTTGTAGAGTGATGGGAATGGATGCAGCCTGCAGCAACCCGGATTCTTCAATATTCTGCAATGTGATCTGATTCATGCCTTCCAGCTGTTCCAGATCAACCACTGGATTTACCTGATGTAAGTTTGTGTAAACTGTTTTCAAGTAATCATGGAGCAGGGCCGTCTTGGTCCTGTATTGTACTTGAGAGAACTGCATCTTGAAAGACTTAAAGATTGACTGTAAACTTGACCTTGTTCAGATGATTTTCGGAAAACCCTTGAAAATAGTGCCCTGCCGAGAAGTATTTTTCCAGAAAAAATCTGGCACATGGGTTTTGTTCGTGCTTCAATGCTGAACAAACCCAGTTCCTCAGAATTTTGATTCTGAAACTTCTTCGGAAAAACCCCCAAAAATAGGGGCAGCAAGTTTGCTGATTCTGGAGAATTTATCGAGATGGGTTTCTCTAGAAAATTATGCTGAATCTACCCAGTTGATCTGATCTAATGTAGCCTGTTGCTTTTTTTGTAAAATGCAAGAAAACCTAAGACCAAAAGAGAGGAAGTAGACAGAAGATGGATTTGAAATTTTTATCTGATTTCCTGAAAAAAATTTGTCTCTGATTCCAACCTTAATTTAGCAATCCTCTTCTGCTTCAGATCTGCAAGAAATTTTGAAGAACAGATGAAAACCTTGTCCAGATCTGTCAATGGCGTCCTTGAGAGCTTGTGGCTGTTCTTGATCTTTTAACCTGCAATGAAATAATGAAGTAGGACGCCTTCACCTTGAATATATAGACTCAAGCCTTAGATCCACAAGTTTGGGGGTCTAACTCATGATCAAAAGTGATTTTGGCTTGATCTAAAGTTCAAAAAGGTGATTTCCATTGATCGAGGAGTGTTTTAGCCAATTTTAACTCAAAAGCTCTTGAATTTAGTCAACAACTTGACCCTTGACTTCTTTTAGGCGTCCCTTTTGGTTTTTTTGCAAGTTTTTAAATATTTTCTCTCCTGAAAGACCTCTGTTTGATCTTGAATCTAGCCTTATCTGTTGATCCTGAGATGTCGCTAACACATTCACTGCGGAGCTGGATCCATATTGAAAAGAAGTGTCTGGGAAACATGATGATGAAAAGCTGAGTTCAGGGCTTCAAAAGAAAGGGCGCCTTTTCCAAGAAAGGGCTCTTTTGCTAATGCCTTGGTGAATTTTCAAACTTTGTTCTTCAACCTTTTGAAATGACCTCTCGTGCTTTGATCTGGATTTCTCATTGATCGGAGAGTCAAATGATTTCGCTTGATATCTCATCAGGTAGCCAGCTCTGTTCTACCAAAGATGACTGAATTCAGAAAACTTGGAATTCATTCTAGGGTTCCTTTATTCAAGGGCGCCCCTCCTTGAAAAGGGCGCTTTTGTCTTTTGGCCTGATCATCTTCATCTAAAAAGTTGCCTACTTCGATCCTGATTCTCTGTTGACTGCCCTGTCAGATATCTGTGCTTTCAGTTGTGTTGTTGAGATCTACCTAGGCTAAGAAAGTTATCCTAGGAAGCCTTTTGTCGTTTATCAGCATCTGGAGGTCTAAAAGGAAGGGCGCCTTTCTTTTGAAAAGGCTCTTTTTTCTTTAATTTCCACCTTTTACAGTCATTTCTTGATATTTTTTCAACTGCCTCTTTTCACTTTGTCATGTCCCCATCCTAGTCAGCACAGCTGGTGACGAGGTTAGCCTATCATTTGATCCTCGTAGGCTGACAGGAGTGTTCAGAGGATCCTTTTTGGCAGTTGCTCAGTGTTGGTTAGCTCCAGTTTGCGGTGTCAGGTTTGGGCCTTCGCAGAATCTTCCAGAGAGTCTTTTGAAGAACTTTCTATTTTTAGAAAGTTAGGTCAGGCGGAAGCTGCTATTTCGGGCAGGGCACCTGGTGCACTTTATCAGCTCAGATTCGACCCAGTTCAGCAGATGGTTGATTTGACGGAGAAATAAGGAGTAATTCATGGATTATTAAATATTTAATAATTTGACTTTATTATAAAGTCACTTTATTGAAATATTAAAGTATTTAATTAATTGGCTCAATTATAAAGTATTTAATTATACTTTATAATATATTATTATAATGTGACTTAATGAGTATTTAATGCTCATTAAAAGTGGACGCCAATTATTTAATCTTTTTTCCTAAGTTCAAAAGTGAAAATTAAATCATTTATTTAAATGATTATTTTAATGAAGGATTAGGTCGAACTTTTCAAGAGAGAATATATTACTCTTCACAGGCAAAATCGAACTATCTTGTTTATTATTCAATTTTGTCTTCTGAGCATCTGAGCTTTGGAGTTTGCAAACCCTAGGGTTTCTGGCAAACATCGTTTCTGGAGAACGTAACCTCTTCAGAGATCAGGCATACTGAGGCTGTGAGATACCAGCTGAAGATTGCACTTGGTGATTTCATCCAGAAGTCACAGACTGAGCTTATCCATTCATTCTATCAGAGATTTACAGAGAACTTCATCTGGAAGTAAAGGCGAATCTATCAGAGATCATTCATTAGAGACTGGGGCACAAATTCCAAAGGCCGTACTTCATTAATTGCTGCTGTCAGGCCGTACCAGCAAGGCCGTACTTTTATTCTTCTGGAGCAACGCCTCATTTCATCAGCTTCTGGTGTTTGAAAGTTGGGCGCCCTGGTCAACTGAGGGTTGTGCATCGATTTCTGAGCCTGGAGATTCTCTATTCATGTGGCCGTACCTTCCTCATATTGCTGCAGCCGCCACTTGAAGAAATCAGGTTTTTCTTATTAAAATAATTTGTATTTCCTTCATATTCAGTATCTGGCTATTGTAAATTGTCTGAAAGTGAAACATTATGAAGCGCCTAAGTTCTCTGAGCAAGATCTGAGTAATTTCATGTGTTTAGAATTTATTTAGATTTTTCTAGCATTTTCTCAGTAAAATCGCAATTTCCATATTTTGCCTGAAAACCTCAAAAAATTACAAAAAAACGAAAAACTTGCAAAACAAACAAAAATTCATCAGGGTTTCAATTTGAGAACCACCAGGGTTCTGACACACTTCGTCAGCAACTGCTTGTGATCTATTCCTCAGATGATTTATCTATTTGTTTCATTGTCGCGCCAGCAAGCAAACGTCAAGGATGACTGCCTTGGAAGATCTGGGTGACTTCATTTGACCTTAAAAGATCATGGGCACCCCTGCTTGAAAAAGGCTCTTTTCAGCATTGTGAACTATCTCTCCTTCGTAACATTTCCAGAGTTAGTTAAATTTTGACCTTTTTCATTTTCAGGAATCTCCTTCATCAAACGACATCATTTTAGACCTTTTCCGCCATGATTGTGTCGTTGAAGCTTTTGAAGCTTAGCTTTCAGCACCTGGTACTGGCCAATTTGCCATTAATGGTTGCGGAGCTCCTAACTTTGTTCCTGAAAAATAGAAATAGACCCACCAGAGTAAAACCTGTCTTTTGATGATTCTGACTTGACCAATGTGATCGTGAAGCCTTTTAATCCTATCAAAATCATTTTCAATCATTTCTGGGAAGGTCCTATTTTCGGGGGTTTCCCTGAAAATAGGGGCGTAAAACCCTAATTTTCAAATTTTCAGAATTTTGCACGTGTTCCTTGACAGAAACCCACCAAGATTCTATGATTGGTTTGACCTAAAACAGACTTTACATGGCATTTTAACAAGATTTAGCTCAATTTATACAGAATGCCAAAAAAATTATTTTGGGTACAACACTATGTCATATATCTGCTTGCTAGAACCTATAGATATGCTGGTCTAATTTGCAAGGGGGTAGTTGGTAATGGCAAAGGAGAATTCAAGTCCTATGATTGCTATCCTCAGTTACAGTTGAAGGAGAAAGCACACTTTAGACGGGCGCATGATGACTTCCTCATGTATATCACCAGAATTCTCCAAGGAGGAACGCATCAGAGGCTCACCCGTGAAGCCAAAAGTTTAATCAATAGATATGGATCCTGGTTCATCCAGTTTCCTAGATTCACATACATCAGAATTCAAGGATTCACAGGTCGCCCTTACAGGCTGCCAATCTATCCTACCAATAGAATGACTCTGCTGGTAGTTCTGAGGCAACTAGAGACATATCAGAATATTCAGAGGACTAAGCAAAAGGTCGCCATTACTTTCCCTTTCTTCATTGGCAATATGGTAGAATCCTGTCCATCAGTAGAAAGTGCCCGATTGGAAATACAAAGGTACCCGTTCACTTCCTACAAGCCCAGAGCTGACTTTGATCCACTTCATCTATTGGAACTGCGGACGGGCGAAAATAAAAACACAGAGTTGACTTAGAAGACTTTTGGGCAAATGCCGCTGATGAATATGATGTGAGAAAAAGACTGTGGTCAAGACTGCCATTGGATATGATCAGGACAACAAAACTCTTCCGAGTACCTAGTCAACTTGAAGAGGATGGAGTGTACGTGTAGCCGGGCTTCGATGAAAGATAACCGCTTCCTCCTGTGAGATGGTTTGAGCCTGAGCTTGGTGACCTGACAACTTTTATGAGGCCTGTGTTCAAGTATTCTCGATGGTGGATAGACCAGCAAGTGCAAGCTTTACGGCAAAGGAATGTGCCATTCACATATGACTTGATGGGTGAGGCAGAGTCTTGTTCTTCAAATGCCGGTGCATCTCATGGAGGTGAACCAACTGATGCTGCCAACCTGAAAAAGAGAAGAAATTGATGACTCTGCAAAAGCAGAACAAGAAGAAAACAATAGATGAGGGACCTGCTCAGAAGAAGCAGAAATCCAAGCCCCTTCATTCAGCCACAACCAGAAACGTGGATGAAATATTGATCATGGTAGAAGAGTCATGGGAGCAAGTCAGAATTTCTTCGCCAGTTTTGGAAAGAGATATGGAGCCAATGCAGTTGGAAGATGATGAGCATCACTCCCCTACAGGCACAAAGATTCTTGAGTCAAAAGATGATATGGAAATTACGGATGGAGAATTCGAAGAGGGAATGATTTCTGCCCTCAAAGGAATTCAGGAAGTCCCATCCGTGCAGGAAATTCAAGATATGCAAGAGGTTCAGGATATGCAAGGTAATCAAGAAGATGGAATTGAACAGCCGACAATCCCAGATTGGCTGAAAGAAAGACTGAAGATAAAGGCGCCAGCAGAGATACCAGAGGAAGATGATACTGCATACTTGTTGGCGAGGCTAGAACAGACTGCTACAAAGAAGCCAGCCAAGAAATTTTCTACAATACAAAGAGATGAAGCTGGTAACCGTACAGTGCATGTTGCAGTACCTACAGTGGAGAAATCACGAGATGAAATTTCTCCAAATGAATATGCCGTTACAACTATTGATATTGGTCCAACAACAAAAGGACAAGAAGTTGAGGACCTGGATAACTCTATTGCCACCATTAAATCCAGGCTGGAAAAGGAAGTGGCGAAGAAAAGAGAGTATAAAAGGGAGATTGAGCGCTTAAAAGAATACATCCAGCATTTAACCAGGCCGCTCAATCAAGGTGACCAATCAACTCCTCCACTTCCAAACTCTTCACAGGAGCCAGTCAGAAATTTTGAAGAGAAATTGACTACAGCCAGGGAAACCAAAGAATGGATGGCAAGAAAGAAAGAAGAGGCAATGGCATTCACATAAAAGTTGGCATATGTTTATGGGAAAACTTCCTCTCTGCTATCACGAGTTGTAAACTTAGCAGAAGCATGGGAAGGTCTCCAAGACATTCAAAGCAAAATTATTCCATGTCTTCGAGAGATCAAAGGAATTCCAAAGCAAAGATTGATTGATGAGAAGATCATTGAAGCAGGAGCCGCATACGATTTTAGCAACTGGTATTATGCACTGGTTTCACGAGGAGAAGTCTTGGAAAGAGTAAAGGCAGATGGCACCAAAATTGAAGAACAAGAGAGATCCAGAGTAAAATTTTCCAGATGGCTGCGGACGTGCTTGACAAAGACATTGCCCAAAGAAAACACTTGCAGTCGGAAAATTTAAAGGATAAAGTTCAAAGGATTTTCTCTACCACTGCCGAGCCAATCTTGAAAGAAAATTTGACTAAGGCATTTAGCGTCTTGACCGTCCGAGACACCTTCCTGCTGCATGAATCAGAATGGGCAACCGCCTTTGCAGAGTGCGCAAACAGTTTAGACTTACTAGAATACAAAGTTAGCATGCTGTCGGACATCACCATTGAGGAAGTCACCGCAATTGTGTCCAGGTTCACTGAACGTGATGCTTTGGAAGTGGATAAGGACGCAAGTCCCAGTGGATGAGTTCTTTGTAGTTAATTAATTGTTATTTGGGCAACCCTAATTAGGGTTTTGTTATTTTAAATCTGAGCCGTTAATCTCATTTTGATCTTGGTCGTTCATTGTACTCAGGAAACTCTATATAAATCCTCCCTCACTCTCTCATTTTCATAAGATGATATAGAGAAGATAAGAGGCTAGGAGATAGAGAATAGAGAATAAGAGAGAGAGTTCTATGAAAAAGTTGCTAAAGACTATTTTGATAATAAAGTTCATAATGCATGAGATGCTTTGAATCCTTTCATTGTCAAATGGTTGCATGGTTGCATATTTCTCTTCCTTGTAGAGTAGATTTAAATTAGAATTTCATTTGAATGTATGTTAAGGGAATGATAGATTGATAGTAAAGATTAGTGAAACTTACCTCATACTTTCTTTGAGTGGATGCTTTCCATTCAATGCGTAAAGTTAGACTAAGCTTTTGATGTGGATGCTTCAATGTTTACTTCAAATAATGTTGTTCTATTGATGGTGTTGTTCGTAGTACAGAAATCTTAAGCACAAATCCCAGAAGATTGCACTTGCTTTGTGTAGTTGTCGTTTAGCGTGGCGAAACAAAGTATTGTTTTAGTTTCACTCAATCCTTACCGTCTCTTGATTTTGTAGGAATAGTATAGGATTCCTAAACCCTTACTCCCTTTTTCACCTTTTTATCTAAAATCAGAAAATTTCAAAAATAACACTGCATTTAAGTTCTTGCTTTCTGAGTAACTTACTAGAGTAAATCCCTTTGTGTTCCCGGCAAATCACATCATCCACAGAGCTTATCCACACTTAACTTACGAAACATTGGAATTACCGTATGATCTTTCTTGCAATCTTAGCATACGAGGTAGTTTTTCAAGAGAGGATAGAGCATCTTTGGACACTTTATTCTAGAGTGTTTGGTGTGTCATAAAACATGCATGAAGACTCCGCGCCCAAGCAAAGAAACATGAAGAAGCTTCCTGTTCTCCAGTGTTAGACATTTCCAGTGCATCCCTTTATGCATCTTGTAAATATTTCTCAACATTTTCGAATGTCATTTTGTAAATTATAATTACATCAAGTCCAAAGATGTAATATTTTCAAAACAAATTACACTTTGACTTTGGTCAAAGTTAGGTGAGATCTCCTAAAATCGCTCACCTAACTTTCCCTAATTTTCTCAATCTCTTTCCTTATTTTGCTCATCCCTCTTTCTATATAATGTGAGGGATTTTCATTGTAATATTATCTTTTAGCCTTTTGCAACGAAGTGCTGCCCTTTTGTAAGCAAATTTGTGAAACTTTGCGTTCATGCTTTGTGAATGAGATTTGATTAATAAAGAGAAGGATTGCAAGCCAAACTTTGCGTTGGATTCGATACTTTTGTGAGTTAATCTGATTTGGTAGTGATTAGTTCGAAGAATCTGAAAGACTCTAAGTAGTTGATGTAAACTTTGTGTTACATTTGTTATTTAGATTGCATTGTTATTTTTGTTTATCATTGGTTGAATGATCTACAAGACTTTGTGCTTGTAATCATTCATGCTCTTGCATGTTCTGGTTGAGTAATCTACAAGACTTTGTGCTTGTAATTATTCATACTCTTGGATACTCTTGTCGAAGGATCTACAAGACTTTGTGCTTGTAATCGTTCGTGCTAATTGATACTTTTGTTGGATGATCTACAAGACTTTGTGCTTGTAATCGTTCATGCTGATTTGAGGAATTGCTGCGTCTAAGAAGACTTTGTGCTTCTAACGTGACAAATGGTACACGGATCCAACATTGAAAAAGCTACGGAACGACTTTGTGCCTTCGTGAGCTTTCCCTTTTTAATTTATTTGTTTGTTATTTAATCACTTCTGGTATCTCTACGCTTCGCTTTGACGAGATAGAGATATTGGCATTACTGCTAGTTGTTCGTTTCAAGTTATCAAGAATTCTGAACTTCCAACAAGTGAAGCATTGTAAACATCTTCTCTGAAAAAAGAGAGAAGGATGAATGTAACACACCCCCCCCACTCCGTGAATTTCGTGTACATTTTGTAATTATTTGTTTGATTTACTATCGCTTCTGTTAGCAAAAGAAGGGCGCCTCCCCTTTCCGAGAGGAGAGATTCACATCTCACATAGCTGTGGCTGAAGTCCAAGTTGTGTAATCTATCGAAAGCTGATTACATAATTTTCACCCAACAAGTTGCCAAGTAAAGCAATGGCCCTTCAATGAATTTTCCCAGTCAACTACTTTAACTGAATCAAATTCAACTTCAAGTGAGCATTCTACCTTTTTTGTATATGAACCTGCATTGCTAGAGCTTGAACATTTCAACATACCTATCTAAGCATTTTCTAATTTCTTGTGACCACAAAGGAATTTAAGGTGTGCTGCAGATCCCTTTCCTCCATCCAAACCATATCTACTCTTAACATGCAGCTGAGTCAGATTTCTAAGCCCTAAGAGCCAGGGGTGATTTGTTTCTGGTTTGAATCAGCACAATCAGAGAGAGAGAGAGATATCCTAAACAAAGGGGGAAGTATCTTGAATACTACCACTACAAACACCAACAGCTGGAGACAGAGAGACAGTAGAAGTGTGGCTTGACTGAAGATGCTAGGAAGGGAGCCATTGAGTAAGGATCCACCAGTAGCCACCGTCACCAGTGGAGGAGAGAAGAGGAACAGCTGAAGAACAATTGTCAATTGCCACCTTATTAGAAGGAAAAAATCCAAAACAGATTCCAAAAATGAAGGCTCTAGGTCAAAATCCGAAATACATTGTGAACATTGAAGACAAAGAAGTGCCAACATATCATATGCCACCCAGCAAAGCAAGAGAAGGTAAACAAATAGGGTTCACAGAAGAAGCCTGTAGAGTTATGGAAGCCATGACTTCTACTTTTGAGATTCAATATATCCAACATGTTTAAATCCCTACGCTAAAACAACTCTCATGCCTATATGGAAAGATCTAACTGAGCCAACATATATAGTTAAGAGAGAAAATCTTCAAATCTTGATAGAATGCATATTCTTAAAAAAGAATAGTTCAAATCAACAATTTTGTGAAGTTTATATATCACTCACTCTGGCTTAAGCTTGTATGAATACTTTCATTTCATGCACGAAATATGATACCACTTTGCAAAGCAAGAAAGCTGCTTCCAAAATGATTTTTTTTAACTATAAGCACCTATATTAAACTTGGAAAGTAGTGTAGATAATCAGAAAAAAAATGGAAAAAATTAACGTACTACCATAACGACATCTCAATTTGAAAAAATAGCAAGAAGACCAACCTGCAAGCCAGATTGATGCACTCCCTATCTAAAAGTCCTACCAAAGGTCCCATTTCATTCATTTCAGGAGCAGCTTCTGTCACAACAGGTAATTGGCGTAAACCACGAATGGACATGAGCTGCCGGGCTGCTTTAAGAGTTGTATGAGGGAATACAGTAAGCAATTCCCTGCCTTTACCTCCACCATCCCAAGAACATACTTCAGAGACTGATACTGTTCCCATCTGCTCAGATACATTATTAAATTGTAATTTCAGAAAATAATGCAACTCTTATGTTTTCTAAATTGCACACAAACAGGCATGCAGCACTCAAAACCAATGCATGACTAAATAGCTTTTTCCCATTGATCATACTAGAATAAATTAATCTTTGTAGGTAAACAAGCAATGCCTTGGCACTTTGCATATTGCAGAATCTAAGTTTCAAACAACAATGCAGGAAACTTCCTCTCTGCTGCAGATTCTATCTCGACTTAGATAGAAGTAGACATGAAGAGATATACCTCAAAATCTGCCCAATAATATGAGTTCAAAATTCAGCTCATAGGTGAATCGACTTTAAAATAACATTATTTGATTTACTGGCAGTGTCATTATCAGTATTTATAGTATCACTTGCAAATATCATGATAGATAATGAAGAAAGAGAAACCAAAATGCATCGTTTTCTCACTATATGCAGTAACTAAATGATTATAGATTTGATTCAGTCACCAATACATTGAGTGCAAGAACAGGTTCCATCCACAAACACATTAAGGCATCGCAAAAACAAAAAACTCGATGTCCTACATAACGAGATTAAAAGGTCAAAACATTCTTTGGGCAACATAAATTACATTCGGGGCGGGGGCCCTAGCTCGGTTGGCTAAGTAATTCCGTTGCGGCTCTGTTGGTCACGAGTTCTAGTCTCCCCCGTCCCGTGGTACCGGAGGGCGTGTCGTGCCAGCGCTGCCGGTCACGTTAAAAAGTTTACCAGGCACACTGCAGTTTATAGGGGGTCGTGCTACCCGATTCCTGCAGTCTAAAAAAAAAAAAAAAACATAAATTACATTCGATTTATTCAATAAGCATGTACAAGAAAACTGACATACATGAGCTATCCACAAAAAAAAAAATAACAACTTGGCTAGTACTAATTTTATTAAGCCATATTGGAACATAGGCATCACTAAAGGATACCACCCAAACAGATGAGTAAATTAATTGCCCAACAATTAATGACTTTGAAAATCCAATTCCCAACATTTACAGATGACAAAGTCCAATTACCTTAACAGGCTTGTCATTTTCCCTTGCCATTTCACCATATTTTTGGATATCTCCGAGTGTCAGAATTCCTTTCAAGTACCCATTGCCATCTACAACCAATGCACACCATTCCTTCCCTTCAAGCATAAGCGACATTGCATCTTGTAAAGAAGTCTGCTGAAAGACAGTTACATAGTGGGTTCGCATTGCTGCCATAACAGGAATCAGTTCTTCCAACTGTTCCACTTTGAAATCTTGATTTGCTACACATAGAGAACTTTCAAGTTTGCACAGGTTGCTTGTAGATGGGAATTTGTCCTTTGAAATTGGATAGGACTGAACCACATCGAGTAAATTAGATTGAATGCTAGTAGATTTTTGAGAGACATATAATAGTTTTTTGTTCTGAAGTTCTTCCTTCTCTTTCTTATGGAATTTAGAAGATACTGGTTTTTCAACATTCACTTTCTTGGTCTTTTCTCTTGTAAAAGATGATGAAACCCAAGAAGAAAAACCTACAGCTGCCATTAAAGGAATAATTATTAGATAGTCACGTGTCAGCTCAAAAAGCAGCAAAACTGAAGTTAGAGGGACCTGGCAAACACCAGCAAGCATGGCAGCCATTCCTACCTGAAAAAAATATAAGAATAGATAATGTCAGGAAAGCCATGTTCCATGTCAATTAAGTGGTCTACAATTCAAGATGACATATATGGGCACATAACATCTTCAAATTATTGTTTAAAATTTAAACTATCTAGAAGCATGGCTTATTCCCTGAGAAAAGTTATTCAACATCCTTTTCTAATAGGTAGCAAAGTCAGTCTTCTAGCAAGTAACAGCAAACACGCTTCACTTAAATAAGTTCTATTTATTGACAATGAAACAATATCATTGATAGATATTACAAGAAATAATGGAAGCAACAACATTTATGAATTTATTATATCTATTGTGAAAAACATTCTAGGAAAAACACAAAATCTATCTGAGATTCTGATTTATCATAAGGCTTAAAAAATTTACAATCTCTGACACTGTTCAGTCAACACAACCAATTGCACTATAGGGATCATTCAAAAGTATTTTTAATCTTATTGTAATTGGCATGGTTTTAGATATTTTCACATTCAGCTTTCAATCATAAGAAAGACAGGTGTAAAATATTGTTTATCCTCAAAGTTCCCTTGTTTAACTTACATGATTTTTATGCTCTAAGCAATAACAATATTATAAATTTTAGCGGCCTTTCCACAAACAAGCAATTCAAAATATAGTAGCTTATCATGGTATGTCATGCAAGATAGAAATACTGTGCTTATCTTTATATAGAAACTACTGAAATGGAAAATAACTATCTAGCATTAGGTGATTTTCACCATATCATCATCACTTATCTAAGATTTCCATTACTATTGAACTAAACTCATCAGAACATGTATAAATTTTTTAATATATAACATGCAGATTTACAGACCAAATAATCAAAAGACAGCTTTAGATTAACCTTTCAAATCAGTATATGTTATTTTTAAAGAACCCAACCTACATTTGCATTTCTCATACAAAGAATATTGATCAATACAAATAAGATCTTACCAACTATAATTTATGACCATATACTTGCCATGTTTACCATAAGCTACTTACAGTGCCCCAATTCCTTTCAAAAGTTAATGAACCAATCTTTCTTAATTTGCAAACTGATATGACTATTAACGAGGAATTCCACTATTAAGGGCAGATGCTGAAAATTCCTTAATGATCCTACATGCCTTCTACTTGTTACTTAGATGAAGCTGATATCAATAAGTTCAAGAAAAATACTTGAGAAAGGATTTGTTAAATTTTGCTGAATTAAGCCTATTTGAAAATAAATGTTTTACAAACTTAGGGAATTGACAAACAGAAAACAGGGGCAAAGCACCAGAATCAGGTTCAGTATTTGACCATGTCACATCTCATATGAGTTTATCTCCAAAATCCATCAGGATTCATATGCATGAGCAGATGATTTTCAGTGTTAATTCACACACATTGACTTAAGTGTCCATTGGGCTAATCTTGAACTAAAGATTGCAGGACTTCAAATATTTCACCTATATCAAACAGCATTCTCGTCCTAATAAGTCTTTTGTGATCATAAGAGGGAATTACATCTGTCCTTTGGATGTTCCACGTCATATTCGTCAAAATCAAAGTGCATAAATGCCAATAAAACCACATAACCTTTTATTGTCAAAACATTGAGAACTCCTAAGAAAGTATTCTTACTGGAGCAGAGACCCTGGAACTGGTAGGACACCACAGTCATTCTTTTCCTGCTTCAATTATAGGCATGAAGTGCATTTTCTTCCTTGAGTACCTATCATGATCTCTGCCAGCACATGGGAATAGCCTGGAGTTGAGTTGGCTTTTGTTTCCTTCTTTGGCCAGATTCTCCAGCCTTTTCACAACCCCTATTGTTCAATTCTCTATCTACCAAGATGGGAAATTCCCCAATTAGAGCTGCTATTACTAAGTGATGTTCGAGCATATTGGCTAATGTGCCCTATTTAAGTTTCTTCTAGACTAATAATCAAATGAGCAATGGAATTTTGGGCTGTCAGCATAGGGTATAGAACCTTGACAATGGTTTTTCTCATGGTAACCATAAGTGCCTAAAAATGAATAAGCATACATGGTGGTCTGATGATGATCTGATAACTCAGCTCATGACCCTATATGGCATGAAATTAATAAAATTCAAACTTCAACTTATTCCTTCACGGCGAAAATGTCTTGTCACCTACTTAGAATTCTCAATGTGTTGCACACTGCTCAACCAAAGTCAACTGCAAAGCATCCACAGACTCTTTCTAATTAAAAACCTTTGTTTGCTACTTTAAGATGTGCATTCACTCCTAAATTTGTTGGTCTGCCCTGGCAAACTTGCATTTGTCCCAACAAATGAATTGTTGCCAAAAGCAGAAAACAACTATTTTTGCTGTTAGCATGTGAGCCTTTGCATGAGTAAGATTTTTTCAATTCCCAACCATTTGAACTCAAGTTGGCACCCTTCTTAGACCAATTGCTTTTAGAATTTTCTCGTTTCTGTCTCAAAACCTAAACCTAATCTCACTTTCACCAATTTTTCAATCATTAAAGGGGTCCAAATTTGTTTATTGAACAACTCTAGCTTCATACAAATTTGAAATCAACCATCAAGCTCCCAAACTTCCAGTTTCAGCCCCTTGCACAGCCTTTACAAGCTCTTTACATCATTGGGTCCAAGTTTTTGCACCCAACCAGCAGCTACAACCAAGAATTTGATTATTTGAGATCCACAATTTCCAAGCTTTTATTTTGATCTCTTGGACACATGGTACAGCGCATGCAAGCATTTATTTCAGTGATTCCAGACAAGTTTGTCTGCCCTTTCACCATTGGAGAGTTCCACAAGTTGAAGAAAGAGGAAGGAAAGATTCAGCTAGGCTTCCTAGGACATTGCTGCCAACCATTAAACCTGCTCCATACCTTGGATAAATCTGATCATGTGTAGATGTTTTAGTTTAGATTTGTTTTACTTTAGAATAAATTTATTTGGTCAGTTAGAGTTTTTTGTAATCTCTGTGAAAAGGTGTTGTAGATGTAGAGTAAATTTGGTTTGAGTAGAGCAGATTCAGATATTGTTTTTAATTATCTTTTGGAAAGATTTTTGTTTGTTGAAACATAAAGCTCCAAAAATTCTGTGAAAGATTGAAAGGAAATGATTCTTGTTTGTTATTTGTATGCTTCCTAGTTTTTGTCAAAACTTCAAAGCTTCTGCAAAAAATTGAAAGAAAAGGTTCCTTGTCTGTTATATGCCTTTTTTAAGTTTCAAGCTTCTTGTAATTGTTCATTCTAAAAAAAATTCATTACTTCCAGAACTTGAGCCCAAAATCAATAGCTCCTAGGGAAGGATCTTTGGGATCCTCTATTTTGTTCAAAGAGATTTTAGAAGAAGCTCTAGGAATTCCTCTAGTGATTAAGGATTCACACACACCATACTAGAAGCTGCAAATACAACCAAGAAGAAATACGAAATGGGGTAATCTTTACTTTCTTGCTCTCTGTGATATTGTAAAAAGGAAATTAATTCTTTCCAACTCCTTCCCTTTTTTCTCTGCATGCTTTTTGCTGAAAGATTGTATTCTAAAGAAGAAAAAAAAAGATATTAGTTGTTTCTTTGATTTTCCTGAAATTTTTCTTTCCTTCTAGATTTCATAATTAAATTTTATTAGATAATTAATTACACCAATAGGCATTCCCTTACTAAGGAGCACTTGAGAAACTGCATGCTTTTTGCTGAAAGATTGTATTCTAAAGAAGAAAAGAAAAGATCATTGTTGTTTCTTTTATTTTCCTGAAATTTTTCTTTCCTTCTAGATTTCATAATTAAATTTGATTAGATTAGGGACTTACTATTTTGGAAGTTAAACTGTTTGGTGCTCCCAACTCCATCTCTATCCCATTCAAGCTAAAAATAAAGGTTGGCCTTGTACATAATTGAAGTGGATTATTTAGATTTTTGGCTTAGTAATAATATCGACTTTTGTCTAGGTATTAATGCAGTGAAAATGCACTTATTTAAGGCCTAGCCCCAAGGGAATGGACTTCCAATTGTATCCCACTGGCTGAAGATTCCTTCTATCCTAATTTACGAACAAATTAAAAAATTGTCTCATTTTGCCAAATTATTGCCCATATTGAATTTTTGTGACTAGGATTGTGGACAAGGCTGATTCTGGGAAGTCTACCGAGTTGATGTCAAATTTCCATAGAGATAATGTGGGTTCTCCTTCAATATAGAAAGTTTTTCTTCTATGAAACAAACTGAGTTGTAGTCACGATATTACAGACAGCCACTCTTGGTGGTTTTCCTATTGTAAGAACTTCTCATGCTTGTCTTCAGAATTAACAGTATGCTGATAAGGCAAATAGTCCTTATCAGGGTTACATAGGGAGTCATCCTATCCCAAATCCCATGGCATCCCCAGGACATGAGGATGGAAAAGGGACATCCCCTAGTAACCCCTGTCCCACGGATGTCATGTGGAGCTAAACTTGTAAATATTTGAATTTGTGGCCACCTTCTCCATCAACACACACACACACACACACACATATCTATATATGTGCTGTCCCCTGCTGTCCCAATCCCAGAAATGCTGTCGAACGTAGATGCTTATTAATATTCATTTGAAACCTTTTACAAAGCAACTAATAACTCTGAAAAGAAAGTCACAACTCTGAAAAGAAAGTCACAAGATATCTTTGATCTTTGATTATTTTCCGAGAGTCCTTGATGTCTAATTTAGAGAAAGATTAAAACATCCAGGGAACATGGCAACCCATTTCACCATATGAAAAGTGGGGTGACCCCATTTCGTTCAAAGATCTAACCTAACTAATCTAATTGTGATGAAATTAATGAAGATAACAAAGGCTGCAAAATATATATTCTTGATTAAAGAAAAGATAAACATATGTTTTGCCCTAAACTCTCTTCCGTTGTTTTTAACTCCAAGAAAAAAGTGTGTATTAAGCCATTCAATTTTCATGGATTTTTTCATTAGACCTCTACAAGGCATCACAAAATGTTATAAAAACAAATACATCACACAATGACATACCAATGCATATGCTTGAGGTGACGCTACTTCTAATGCATCCAGGTGAAGCACTGGATCTGCATGACTCATAGCATAGCTGGCAAGTTTCCCATATGCAGAGCCTAATGCTGCACCAATGAAAAGGGAAGGGGCATAGTACCCTCCCACAAGTCCTGATGCACGGCTTATAGATGTTGCTAGTATCTTTGCCCCAACCAACTGAAGCAATAGATCAACAGGAGGGCGCTTTATAAATGGTTGTGATTCCAGCAGGATGTCAACATTTTCAAATCCCCAATAAAGAACTTCAGGATATGCTAGTGCTATCAAACCAACAGATATGCCTCCTAAAGGTGGCAAGAATGCAGCCGGAACTCCTGTCATTTTCAACAGTGCATCTGAAGCCGCCATGGCATATGTTGTGCTCTTAGTCAATGCTACTGAAACCAGTCCTGATAGCATCCCCAGCAATGCATACAATGGAAGCTCTGCAAACATATTATTTATTGGATAAGAAGGAAAACTATACAACTAATAATTTTTCCATGACCTTAGAATTCAATCCTTGCTTTCTTTCAAAATAAGGAAAAAAATTCTTATCAGGGCCATTTTTCAAATATTGGCATGACAAAGTAACTAACATGAGAGTTACCTGCTGGAGAACAGAACTCAAATGTGGGAATTGTAAAAGCTGGATCTGAACCAAGGCCAGCTTGTGAAATTACAGATGCAATTACAGCACTAAGTATTACCATTGAGGTTGTATTTGTGAGTGAAGTAGACAAATTTGCTGATGACGGCCATAAAACTGATTCCACAGCAAAAAAGCATCCAGCCACAGGTGAATTAAAACCTACAAAACAGTAAGGAGAACATTTCAAAATCCACATTATTTTTATCTATACACAGACTAGTCACTGCATCATATGAAGTTTCCAAAAGGTATTAATTCAAGTGTTCAATCTTAACATAGGGAAAACAACATGTGAGACTAATATTTATCAAGATACAGATTCATGCTTCAGAAGATTAGTTTGTGGTGGCAATCATTTGCAAGTTATGTTAGTGCCTATCTGCTACATCTCCCAACTATACTCGGGCTGTATCTAGATAGATATGCATATCCTGGGCTGCATCCTAGATGTTTCTAACCCATATCTATACTGGATATGGGAAAATCCACAGCTGTAAGGCCCAGCAACATAGACAAATTGATGTGGCCAGTCTGCAAGCAAGCAGAAATCCCTTCACGAAAATCCAAATATGGTAATAGGATGCCTTCAAGAAGAGGAATAAACACCAAAAAAAGATATCAATCAGGATTAGAGCAAATGAAACATCTGATCTGGTAGCAAATGGAATCGAAATCAATCTAAAACTAACAGTGGGAAAATGAATTATTAGCTTAACCAAACAGAAAGGACTGACCAAGATTTCATACAGCTTGACAAATTGACAACCTGCGGTCAACCTATAAAGTATAATGCCTTCCAATTTAATAAATTATTTTAATAGTTAATTATTTTTTAATTAATTAGTATATAGGAAATGTTGCTTTGATATAGTTTGATCATGATTATTACAACTAATGTGTAATGTCCCCATTTTGGCCATACGCTCTTCATTTGGATTTAGCCTATTTCCGGAAATCCGTAGGCTACTCAGATGTGCAAATTTAGGGTTTCCACTTTCAGTAAGTCTTGCTTCATCTCAGTTCAACTTTCTATTGGTTTTGAGGTGAACTTACTATTTTTGGCATTGGCTATTTTTAGTAAGTCTAATTTTGGCAGTGGCATCATCAGCAGTTCAACTCAGGTCATCATGCTATTTTTGGCAATCCATTAGTTTCAGTATTGGCGTTGGTTTTGGTTATCTCCTTGGATTGAGTTTTATACTTAGTCAATTTCATGTTTTTCAGTTGTACCCCACGCCTAGGAGTGATAACTTCATGTTGTTTTAAAGAGGGGACAATTAAGGGGTCATGTGAGCATTTAATTATTTAATAAATGCTTTATTATTGCAATATAAAGTTGGACGCCTAAAGGAGGATGAGTAATGTTTTATTATTTCAAAAAAAGTATAGGCTTAAAGGTGGCGTCCCTTTTGGAAGTTGAAGTGATTCGACTTCTTGGAATTTGAAGTGTTTCATTTGCCAATTGAAACTTATATATTGTTGTTTTGTGAAGAGCTGATCATGTTATGTTTTAGAAAGCAAATTTATGCTACTAGTTTGAAATCCAGAATCCGGCTAAGGTAAAGCTTAGCAAATTCACTCCATTCTTCGGGCTTGAAACTATGGTTCCCTAGATGGTCTATTGGGAGTGTGCTTCATTTAGAAGTGCATATTGAGCATCAAAGTGAAGGAATTGGTTATTTTTATCAGTTTTGTACTTGCTGGTTGTTACACAGCTGAAATAGATTTTCATTTGCAGCTTTTGATATGAATTTATTTTGGTTATGGGTATTGACTCTCTTTCTTTCTAAGCACATGGCGACCAATCTTGGAGAATATCAGATTTTATTTTGATGTGTATGATTTTTCCAAACAAAATCGCCCTTGCAGGCAGGCCGTACCTTTCAAGAGCACATTGGAATTCGTGCCAAATTAATAGTAGAGTTTTGATGTTGGTTATTCATTGCAATTGGGGCGCCAACCTTCTAGAGAGCCATTGCATTTTGTTTCAATCAATTCGGAGGTATATTGATAAAGTTGTGAGCATTTGTTTGGTTTTTCTAATTGTTGATAAACATTTCGAGATTGCAGATTTATTTATCAGATTGTTATAGTTTTCTGATTTTGGCTTCTAGCATCATTATTTGAGAGGTTTTTCATTGAAGAAACCATCCTTTAATTGTATATTGTAATGATGGTAAAAACACTTGAAAGTTGCAGTTATTTTTCATTGTAAAACTGAAAAAGTAGTACTGTTTCAGTTCTTTAATTTTCTGCATTTTCTTGTAATTAATTCACATCATTGTAACCCCTGGATGGTTTACCGTTTGTGTGGATAAAGAACATTCTGGAAGCTTATCTCTCTTATTTGCAGCTATTTCTATTCATTGTAAAGCTAGTTAGTGGTACTAATGGCTATTTCATTTTATTGCTGCAATTTATATTTGATTACACTCCCACAATTGAGTGGTTGAGTTTTAGAATAAACATCTTTCTTGTTTGTAAATCCCCCCCACAAAATAAGTGGTTGTGTGGACTGTTTTCCCCCCACGAAATAGTGGAAGAGAGGATTTAATGGATGGCTTGCCGCCTTAATTATGTAATAATCTCACCCACTGAATAAGTGGAGTATTCCCACTGCTTGTGGATGCCTACATCAGCAGATGAATTGTAATTTCAGTTCAGTTTATACCTAATGATCCTCTAACCATATGCTATCACCTCGCCCACATTGGGATCTTGGTGAACATTCTTGGTTAGAGTTACTTTCCATGCTGATTTGCATTTGGAGCTAACGCTAATCAGTGGTTTGATGCTGGTTTGTGTGTCTAATTTTGGGGAAAAAAAGTAAGGGGAATATTTCATAATGCAATAGATTTGATTATGTAATGGCTTTGTGGAATGTTTGCATCATTGATTAATTGTTTTATTTGTTTCTGTGATGTTTCTGATATGCTCCCGTTTTTCACTGAGTGCATGTATGTTCAAGAACAAAAAGAGGGCATCATATGAAATGGGTGTTCAATGGATAGAGAAGAACAAATAGATTGGTTGCAGGGATGATCATTGCACACACCGTTTTGTGTTTGGTGTGTTCTCATTTAATGAATGGTAGATGCTTGCTTTGATGGATTAATTTTTTTTGTCATTTAATGTTGGTATAGTTCTTGTCAACTTGATTTGTGTTCTAAATTTGTCGATTTTGGAGTTAGTAAACCCAACCTTGTCATCATAATGCAAATCTTTTTCATAATGATTAAATTTTATTTTTGGATTAAGTTGTGTTGTCAGTAACCATTTGGTGGAGACTAAGCAATTTTAACATGACCAATTATATGTATAGGTCGAACATGTCTAGGGTTAGAATCATCATCCTTGTTATAAACCTAGGTTTAACCAGTGTAATTAAATTAAGTCTCATTGCATGTGCCAATTCAACCTAAGAAGGGATTCTTGTCTTTTGTTTGATTTAAAACATGATATTTGATGTATATGACTTCCTGCTCAGTCATCTTGATTGCGTAACAAGCACCTTTCCACTTAGTCATCTATTACTTTATGTACTTGAATTCCAACTCATTTATTAGACCATAGTAGCAATAAAATGTTACACCCCACCGTAGATTCCTAAATTACTTCACTTTATGGTAATTACTATGATGATTCATGAGATTATGAAACCTTGAAAATATATATTATGATGGATTGTGCAATATTATGTTACTGCATTCAAAAGAAATGACGATGATTATTTGATGTCATGAATATGTTGAAACACAATGAGATGATTCTATTTATTTGAAGCAAATGATTAATGAAATTGCAATGATATGATCATGAGGTAATGGTTACCGGTCTAACTAACTGTTTGTTTTCTTGAGTGAGATTGTAGGAGCGATCCGAACACCTCCAAAGAGAAAGAGGGGGAGTATCACTTGTGAGAAGGGTGAAGTTATGAATCCTCAAGAAATGTCATCTGAGCCTAGCTATGGTCGGGTATTGATTGCGTAAACCTAAAGTGTCTAGGGTGACGTTAGCATGTTGAGAGGTAAGTCAACCTAGGGCAGTTGCGTCATGCTCTTCCGTTGTGTTTGTTTATGGCAATCTTAGGGTTTAGTAACTCTCTTGGTTAATATATAAGCGAATGTATGGGAATATACATACATGTGTGTGAACCAATAAGCATATGTATGTGTGTATGTATTTATGCATAAATAGACGTATATGTACGTACATAGGTGAGATACGCATTGACGTATGTATAGATATTTATATACATGCATAAGTTATTATGATGAAAATGACTAATGTATATGTATGTTCATATATGTAAGGTGTGTGATCTTTAAATGCTTTTACTTGTTGGTTCCCATTATGATATTGCATGTGGACGTTGATCATTTTGGATCATCGTTGAGTTTGTTTTATCTTTGCGAATACAATAGTTGGACGATGTAGCGACCAATGTCGTCAACCCTTGCCTATGAAACTATTATTTCTTAATGTTTATTATGTTAAAATATGTATTGAAAATCTGAAATGGCTATATAAGCTGTGAGTTAAACTAAGGGGCTCACCTCTTTAATAAGAGGAGAAAAATGGCATTGGAGAGTTTGCTCGACTCAATCCCCTTTGAAACTTTGGTAACAACTTAAGCTTTTATGTTTATATTTTGCATATTTTAAATGCCTTAAGCAAACTTCTTAGGCCGAGACAAAGCATTATGTGGCAGCGGTTATATCTAAAATACCTTGTTTAAATATTATTGTAAGGAAAGCTTTAAGCCTTTGCGTGTATATTTTAAAAGAAATGTAGGAACCTTAATTAGCCGTGGAGAGCACCAAAGGCGGCGCTTGATATGCAACGCATAATTTAATATTTTGCATGCATCATTTATAGCGTCCATCTCGTGAATCAGTGTGGAAATAAAGCTGTTCTATAGCTGCATTTGAAACTATTCTTGCACCACTCTTATCAAACCATTTGTGGCGATATGGAAGATTTAGACTACCTTGGAAGAACGGTTTTAGTCTATTCTGATCGGGTTACCTTGGGTAGAGACTATTCACTCATGCTATGCAACCGTTTGTAACGAATTCTTGGGTGAATTATCTCGAGAGTTTTGGAATTTTTTTTTTTTTGGAGCTTATAAATACACTATTTTTATATGGAATGGGGGTTGGATGGCAGGAGAAAGAAAACCAATAAAAGGCTGTGAAGTGTCATTTAAGAGGGACTCTTCTCTTGGAAGAAGAAGAGTACAAAAGGAGAGTATTCTCATCAGAGTTTTTTTTAGACTATAAGTTTTGTTATTGCTACTACTCTATATTCACAGTCAGTGAAAGGGAGATACGTTTAGAGCTGGTTTTAGAGAGAACAAATTATGGTTAAGTGTAGAGTAGCTCCCAAGAATTCTCTTTCGTACAATCAATGACAAGCACGTTCTTTCTTTGAGTTTCTCTTCTCTCTTTCTTAGAGTTTCCCTCCCTCCTTTCGAATCAATTCTTGAGCTAAAATAAAGGGGTATTGGGCTGTTAGAACCCTGTGTTGGAGGTAGTTCAGCCTTAATCATTTAACATGCAAGTCTCTTTTCTTATTTGCCTAAACCATTTTATGGAGAAAGATCTTTGGATTATTTGGGAAGTTTGACTTTTTGAAGTTTTTCTTGAGGTAGAAAACTATATCTTGAATACTTAGAGATCCTTTATTCATTAAATAAATGACTTGATATCCTTCTTGTCTTTAAAACTTCCTTTAGATGCAAGGTTTAAAATTAAAAACCTCAAAAGGAACCGTGATAAACAAATTGTGAATCTTTGACTATTTATGAGAGTGAACCAAATTTGGTTACTAAGAAATTAAAAAGAAGCATAAAAACAACTAAGCTCAAATAGGAGCTAAGGATTCTAGGTATGTCTAAAAGAGGTAAAAAGAAAAATCCTTATTATTTTTGATAGATGTGTTGTGCCTCTTTGGTTTCTTGAAAATAATTGATACATTGTTTAATATTCAAACTCCTTCTAGGGTTATGAACAAATCCCTATACCATCGAGTAGCAGGTGTATGAGAAGGGAGTTTCTTTTTAACTCCAAGACCTTTTAGGTCAAACTATTCTGGGAAGAACCCTTATGTATGTTTGATTACTCTAACCAGTGGCAAAAGCCAAGACCCATTAGTTACATCAAGTAACATGGGGGTTCAAGGATAGTTAAACACTTATATTTTTGTGAATTTATTGAAGGATGGGACGACTTGGTCAACAAATGTCTTATCTTTAATTAACAAGATTATGACCAAAAAGGTCCACCCTACATTATGACCAAGGTCTAGAAGATACCATTTCGTCGCAAAATTGCTTAAAGATTATATCGAGAGCAGTCGCTCACAAAGGTTAGGTTTAAGACTCGAGCAAGTGGTTGTAGCTAAGACCCAAGTAGTTACATGACACTAACTCAAGTGTTCGAGCTATAAATAACCAACAACCCAAATGTGTTAATCATCTAGTGAATCTTCACTTTCTAAAGAAGTTCTCTACAACAAGCTAAAACACTGTACATTTGAGACTATAATAAGAAGGGATTTTCAACTTAAGGCTATTGTCAATTAGTATTTATGATTAATCATTTTATCAGTAAATAAAGGAAGCGAGTAAAGTAGAAGAAATGAATTAATGAGCATGAAATATGCTAACCAAATTTTTTGATGATTTGACACACATAGCCAGAGATAGATAACTGGATTAGCATTAGCATCAAACTGAAATCTGAACTTGGAAATGAAAACTACTCAACGTCAAGAATGTGCACTCAAGATCCCACTGAGGGCGAGGTGCTAACATATGACGGAGTCTTAAAAATTGAAATTATAAACTGATAGGCGGATAACCAGCCATAAGAACATTTCCACGCTACCACCAAACAGTGGGGGGAAAAATTACAATTAAGAACAATTCATCCGCTGCGGCGGGCATCCACAAAGCTGTGGGGATTCACCACTATGAAGTGGGTATAAGAGAGTTACAAACAGATTGTCCACACTGGCGGTAAACCATCCAGGGGTAATTTAATGTCAAAACAGAAAGTAATTGCAGAACTGAAAGATTGGTTGGATTAGTAATGCTTAATCTCAACCTTACAAATTTAACTCTGCAAATTACAAGGTACAATGATAAGGAATGAACCTTAGATATAAAGTATGAACTTTTACAATGATATAACTCTCAAATACTGAAGTATATGATCAAAAACTGGAAATTGCAACAATCTGATATAAAAATCAGAATTCTGGAAATTCAACCAGCAAACTGTGAAATCATAAAATGCTCATAAGTTGATCAATTTACCTCTGAATGATGTGATATCAGTTGCAGATGTTTTCTAGAAGTGTGGCGCCCAAGATGCAAATCAGAAACCAACTCCAAAGGCTCCAGATTATTTAACACGAATCCCAATGCACTTCTAAATGGTACGGCCTCCTTAGAAAATCGATTTTGCAAAATAAAAATTAATACTTGGAATTAAATTCCAATTCTTTGTGGAAGGTGGCGCCTTGAGTCAACAAATGGATTGCCAGAATACCCAGAACAAAATAAAATTCACTCCAAAAGATATGAACAAAAATCAGCTTCAGCTGTAGCAAAACCAAGAAACTCAAAACTGTGAAAATACTCAAAATTCTTCAATCTTTGATGCTCAATCTGCTAGTCTGATGTGAGAAGTAGAAATGTTCCAATTAGGTGTTGTATTTCAAACACGAAATTGGGAAGGGGCTAGGAGGTAGCATCCTCGAAGCAACAACAAAATGTCCATAGTCATTTTGACAGCATAACAGTAAGGTAAGCAATCGATGAAATGCTGGAGCAAAAGCCTTCAATAAATAAGAGCTCAACCAAACTCTTCAATTGCCTGAGAAGCAGATCAAAAGACACAGGAGTCCCTTTGAATTCCAAAAACCATTCAACTTCTCAAAGTGGCGTCCCAAAGGCCTCATGAGAAATTCACTTTATTCAAAAAAGTAACATTTATAAAAAGTGGCGTCCAAATACAAGCTGAAGTAATATTTGAATAAAGATTAAATAATCTTATAATGAAGGCGTACCCTTCATGGCCCCACTTTAAAAACAACTTAAGTTATCTCCTTAGGCCAAGGGATGGGGGGGGGTGTCAACAGTGAATTAAAACATATTGCCTTCAATTAAATATTTTTCACCAATTAAAGCTTTCTGAAGACCAAACCATAATAACAATAACTGCTCCAACTGCAAAGGACTAAGAATAGACAACTGCAACTGCCACCACTAGCATTTACTAAAAATAGTAAATAACATGAAATGCCACAAAACTCGAAGCCACGAAACCCTAATTTCACCTCATTCCAGTCTACGGGTTCCGGAATAGACTGATGAATTGCAATGCTGATCACTGATGAGAAGGGGACATTACAGTCCGCCCTCCTCGAAATTGCTTGCCCTCAAGCAACTGAAAAGATGGATGCAACAAAATTTGTTCACCTTCCCACGTAGCATCTTCCAAAGGCAAATTCCTCCATTTAACCAAATATTCTTTGATTGTCCTTCTCCTTAAAGAACGTTCTCTAGTATCAAGGATTTCATCAGGAATCAACACTAACTGCCCTTCCTCATCCAATGGAGGTAATTCTGATGTAGCCACCACATTGTGTCCAATTGCCTTCTTGAGGCGAGACACATAAAAAACATTATGTATTTTGCTTACAGCTGGAAGCTCCAACTCATAAGCAACTTCTCCTATCCTTTTGGTGATTTTGAAAGGACCATAAAAACGTGGCTTCAACTTTTCTGCACCACTCTTCTTGAGAGAAGATTGTCTATATGGCTGAAGCCTCAAATAGACCATGTCCCCAACTTCAAAAGACCTCTCAACACGCTGCTGATCAGCGTATAACTTCTGCTGATTTTGAGCTTGTTGTAGATTTTCCTTGAGTGACCTCAAGATGTCTTGGCTCTGTTGTAACAAATCCAGTGCTTGTCGAGCTCTACTATCACCAAACACTAAATCAACAAAATTAGTAGCTTCATAACCATAAAGAGCCTTAAAAGGAGACATCTTAATTGACATGTGATAAGAAGAGTTGTAACAATACTCTCCTAAATGAAGCCATTTAATCCAAGCTCGCTGCTGTCCTGAAACATAGTTCCTTAGGTAGCCCTCTAACCACTTGTTAACAATTTCTGACTGCCCATCTGTTTGTGGGTGATAACTAGTGCTTGGAGTAAGCACTGTCCCACTCAATCTGAAGATCTCCTGCCAAAAAACACTTAGGAACTTGCTGTCCCTATCACTGACAATAGTTTTAGGCAACCCATGCAAACGGAACACCTCTCTAAAAAACAACTCAGCCACTTGAGCTGCTGTAAATGAAGTGGTAACAGCAAAGAAATGAGCAAATTTCGTTAGTCTATCAACCACAACAAATATACAGTCACGTCCTTGCACCTTGGGCAACCCCGTGATAAAGTCCATGGCAATACTTTCCCACTTCTGATTTGGAATGGGCAAAGGCTGAAGTAGACCAGCTGGATAAGAGTGTTCATTTTTATTTCTTTGACAAATAGGACACTCTCTAATGTAGTTCAAGACTTCTTCTTTCAACCCTTTCCAAGTGAACCTTTCACGAATCTGCTTATAAGTCTTGAAAATCCCTTGATGACCAGCAAGGGGAACATCATGAAAAGATTGTAGAATCTTCTTCTTAAGCTTAGATTCTTGCACTAAAAAGATTCTATCTTTATAATAAATCAACCCATCAACCAACTTATACCTTTCATCAACCAAATGACCTTCTAACAAACTGGTTGCAAACTGATTTTTAACATAATCAGCAGCAATTAACTCCTTCCAATCTGCTGATAACTCACAAAGTGACTGTAAATGAGGCCTTCTTGAAAGAGCATCAGCCACTATATTATTTTTTCCTTTGACATATTCAATGTCAAAGTCATATGCTTGGAGTTTACTTACCCACTTTTGCTGCCTTTCATTCAAATCCTTTTGGCGCATGAAATGTTTAAGACTATTGTGGTCAGTCTTAACAACAAATTTACTTCCCACCAAGTATTGACGGAATTTAGACAAAGCATGCATGATGGCAAGCATCTCTTTGTCATAGATAGAGTAAGTTTTTTCTGCCCCTCTCAACTTTCGGCTCTCGAAGACAATAGGGTGTTTGTCTTGCATTAGGACAGCTCCAACACCTTCTTCGGAAGCATCACATTGTAATTCAAAAGGTTTTGAAAAATCCGGAAGTGCCAACACTGGACACGAACTCATGATTTGTTTAAACTTATCAAAAACCTCTTGAGCTTGCTTAGTCCAAAAAAAAGCTCCTTTCTTTGTAAGATCTGTCAAAGGTGCTGCTTGATGAGAATAACCTTTAACAAATCTTCTATAGAATCCACATAACCCTAAAAATCCTCTCAAATGAGAAATATTCTTTGGAGTTGGCCAATCAAGGATGGCCCTTATCTTCTCTGGATCCACTTTCACACCCTTTGAACTGATAATGTGACCAAGATATAAAAGTTCTGTCAACCCAAATTCACACTTTGATTCTTTGGCGAACAACATTTCGCCTCTAAAATATTAAGAACTTCTTCCAAATGCTTAAGGTGCTCTTCCCATGACTTACTGAATATGAGAATATCGTCGAAGAAGATGAGCACAAACTTCCTCAACTGCTGTCTAAAAATCTTGTTCATACAAGATTGAAATGTGGCTGGAGCATTTGTCAAACCAAAAGGCATGACAAGAAATTCAAAATGCCCAAAATGGCATCTAAACGCTGTCTTCTCTATGTCCTCCTCCCTCATTTTGATTTGGTGATAGCCCGAACGAAGATCAATCTTTGAGAAGAACATTGCCCCATGGAGCTCATCAATAAGCTCATCAATCCTAGGGATAGGATATCTATTCTTGATGGTTTTCTGATTTAATGCGCGGTAGTCAACACACATACGCATCGTACCATCTTTCTTTTTGACCAGCACTACTGCAGAAGCAAATGGACTCTTGCTTGGTCTAATGAAACCACTTTCCAACAGCTCCTTGATGGCTTTTTCAATCTCATCTTTCTGCCTCTTTGGATAGCGGTAAGGTGTAGTTATGACCGGTTTTGCTCCCTCTTCTAACTCAATCACATGCTCAGAACCTCTTTCAGGAGGTCTTCCAGGAGGTAAACTTCCAAAGACTTTGCTCTTCTTTGAAAGTAAGACTTGAATATCAGGATGATATTGCCTTTTTTCCTCTACCGGATCAGCTGGTAAAACCATACATTCAGCAGCCCATTCAACTTGATCATGGCGGATCAGCCTTTCCATCCTCTTCAAAGACACAATTCGAGGGCCTCCATTTGACATCCCGCTTAGAACAACTTTTCTTCCATTAGACTGAAATTTCAGCTCCATGGTTTGCAAATTCAATGTGATCTCACCAAGAGATCGCAGCCATTGTATGCCCAACACAATATCAGTGTCTCCAATTCCCACCACATAAAAATCATCTTTAATCTCATGATTTCCCAATTGCAAAGAGAGGTTAGGAATCTTCCTTGTGCAAGACATAGTAAAACCATCAGCAACCATTACCTTGAAACCATCAAATTCTTCAGTCTTCAATCCTTTTCTAGCAACTAGTCCTTCATCAATAAAATTATGAGTTGCTCCCGTATCAATTAGGGCAACTATCCTTTGTGAATTCACAACTCCATGAACCCTAAAAGATTCATTTTTTTGAAAGCTTGATAGTTGTGCAAAAGCACTACCATCTCCCACCTCTTCGGACTTGTCTTCTGGAGCTTCTTCACCTTCACTACTTGCTGATTCGTATTGCTGATCAGACGAATCAGATTCTGATCCATAATCAGAATAGCCCTCCATTCGATTAGCTTTGCCTCTTCCATAGCAGCGATGACCCTTAACCCAAGGATCACGGCAAGTGTAACAAACTCCATCCTTTCTAAGCTGTTCTTTGAGCTCTTCGGACAGCCTTGGTGGAAACTTCTTGGGCAGATTTGAAGAAGGCTTTTTATCTTTCTTATGGCTGAATGGTTTTGAGTGAAACTTAGGCCTTGGGGCTGCTAACTCCATGCTCCTAGCTTTCTTGATAGCTTCATTTAATGTTGGTGGATCAAATGCTTTGACCCAACCCTTCAAAGGCTCCATTAAACCTTCAGCAAAAAGAACCACAAGTCTTTGTTCAGTAATGTTAGGCACCATTACTGACAACCTCTGAAAATCAGCCACATAGCTTTCTAAGGATCCTTGCTGTTTCAACTGTGCCAATTCTCTAAATCTCAATTCTGGATCTTTGGTGTCAAATCTTTCAATCAACTTATTGGTAAACTCTCCATATGTGCGAACAAGATTATGGCCAAGAGTGACCAAACCATGAGTCCACCATTCATGAGCTATGCCATCTAAATGCAAGGTCGCAAATTTGATAGCATCTTCTTCCGGCATGGGTCTGAGAGAAAGGTAGTTATCTAACTTCTGTACCCATGATCTAGCTGTACACCTATTACTACCATCAAAATGCTCCATAGTAATCTTTCCCAATGCTTGGTAGAAGTCATTTCTAGGTGCCATAGGACGTTGTTCAGTCCTTCCTCCATTTCTTCGGCTCCTTTGATTCATGAATTGATCAAAGGTCCAAGTACCTCTCAAGTCAAGAGGTAAAGAAACGTACTCCATGTAAGCTTGACAAGCATCATCAGCAAAGTTTGGAGTAGCCTCAACTGGTTGTTGCTCTTCCCTTGGTGTGAAAACAGGAAAAAGGGGTCTAGAGGATGACCCACTATGAATTGTAGTATGCTGACCCACAATTCTGTCTCTAGTATTCACCTCAGGACTGCCACTATTATTATTTCCATTACTCCACTACTTTCTCCAGCTGAGTTATTTTGGGGCTGAATAATACTCTGAGCTGCTTGCTGATCCAACTTGGATAATAAACGGGACATCATGTCTATCATCCCGTCAAACTTCTTCTCCACTCTATCCCTCTCTTCATTATCTCTTCTTACTGAATCTGACATTATTACAGTTGTGTGATCAACCACTTCCACTGAATTATCTGAACCTTCCACTGTTTTACCAAGATCTCTTAGGACTTCTGAGAAGGTATCTGCCTCTGGAACGGGCGGAAACTGATGCTGATTTCTGGCCTGACTTCTGGTGTATGGCCTAGTGTCTCTTTCACTCATCAGTTAACTACTGCAAATTGCCACAGGATGGCAGGGTCTTCGGCTCTGATACCACTGAAATATGCTAACCAAATTTTTTGATGATTTGACACACATAGCCAGAGATAGATAACTGGATTAGCGTTAGCATCAAACTGAAATCTGAACTTGGAAATGAAAACTACTCAACGTCAAGAATGTGCACTCAAGATCCCACTGAGGGCGAGGTGCTAACATATGACGGAGTCTTAAAAATTGAAATTATAAACTGATAGGCGGATAACCAGCCATAAGAACATTTCCACGCTACCACCAAACAGTGGGGGGAAAATTACAATTAAGAACAATTCATCCGCTGCGGCGGGCATCCACAAAGCTGTGGGGATTCACCACTATGAAGTGGGTATAAGAGAGTTACAAACAGATTGTCCACACTGGCGGTAAACCATCCAGGGGTAATTTAATGTCAAAACAGAAAGTAATTGCAGAACTGAAAGATTGGTTGGATTAGTAATGTTAATCTCAACCTTACAAATTTAACTCTGCAAATTACAAGGTACAATGATAAGGAATGAACCTTAGATATAAAGTATGAACTTTTACAATGATATAACTCTCAAATACTGAAGTATATGATCAAAAACTGGAAATTGCAACAATCTGATATAAAAATCAGAATTCTGGAAATTCAACCAGCAAACTGTGAAATCATAAAATGCTCATAAGTTGATCAATTTACCTCCGAATGATGTGATATCAGTTGCAGATGTTTTCTAGAAGTGTGGCGCCCAAGATGCAAATCAGAAACCAACTCCAAAGGCTCCAGATTATTTAACACGAATCCCAATGCACTTCTAAATGGTACGGCCTCCTTAGAAAATCGATTTTGCAAAATAAAAATTAATAATTGGAATTAAATTCCAATTCTTTGTGGAAGGTGGCGCCTTGAGTCAACAAATGGATTGCCAGAATACCCAAACAAAATAAAATTCACTCCAAAAGATATGAACAAAAATCAGCTTCAGCTGTAGCAAAACCAGGAAACTCAAAACTGTGAAAATACTCAAAATTCTTCAATCTTTGATGCTCAATCTGCTAGTCTGATGTGAGAAGCAGAAATGTTCCAATTAGGTGTTGTATTTCAAACACGAAATTGGGAAGGGGCTAGGAGGTAGCATCCTCGAAGCAACAACAAAATGTCCATAGTCATTTTGACAGCATAACAGTAAGGTAAGCAATCGATGAAATGCTGGAGCAAAAGCCTTCAATAAATAAGAGCTCAACCAAACTCTTCAATTGCCTGAGAAGCAGATCAAAAGACACAGGAGTCCCTTTGAATTCCAAAAACCATTCAACTTCTCAAAGTGGCGTCCCAAAGGCCTCATGAGAAATTCACTTTATTCAAAAAAGTAACATTTATAAAAAGTGGCGTCCAAATACAAGCTGAAGTAATATTTGAATAAAGATTAAATAATCTTATAATGAAGGCGTACCCTTCATGGCCCCACTTTAAAAACAACTTAAGTTATCTCCTTAGGCCAAGGGATGGGGGGGGGTGTCAACAGTGAATTAAAACATATTGCCTTCAATTAAATATTTTTCACCAATTAAAGCTTTCTGAAGACCAAACCATAATAACAATAACTGCTCCAACTGCAAAGGACTAAGAATAGACAACTGCAACTACCACCACTAGCATTTACTAAAAATAGTAAATAACATGAAATGCCACAAAACTCGAAGCCACGAAACCCTAATTTCACCTCATTCCAGTCTACGGGTTCCGGAATAGACTGATGAATTGCAATGCTGATCACTGATGAGAAGGGGACATTACAGAGCACCACTAGGTGCTATAGTTGCTAGGTTGCCTAAGTAGGAAAAGGATAGGATCCTGGCTTTCTTTTGATAAATGAATAGTGGATTTAAGTGTTTTCATGAAAGGAGAAACTGTCTTAATTGCAAATGTCCAAACCCATCTAGGGTTTCGTACTTGGTCGAAATACCACCTAGAGTAGGGTATTATGTACAGGAAGTTTGCTTTGTTAGTCTATGACCAATCAGGTCAAGTTAATTGTATGTATTGGCAAGGAAATGCCAAGTAAACTGCTACGTGGGGAAATACCCTTTGTATTTGTTTATGCTAAACCAATGGTGGTTGCCAAGACCCGTTAGTTATGCCAAGTAACACGGGGGTTCGAGAAAGATCTAACATCTTATCAATTCAGATGAGTTATGTCTAGGAAGACAAGTTATGTCAAGTCATAAGTCCTTTGTTATTGTGTGTAGGGTGGAACAAGTAGTTCCAATATACCTTAGGTCAGGAAAGGTATTCCAAGTCGAGTAGGGTGGGTGAACAAATGACTTCGCTCTTAGCAGCAATTGTATCTATGATACAAATACTATGGCCATAGTGAGTGCATTTGTCTCTGCATGCATTTGTCGGTTCACCGTGACTCGGATACTTAGCTAGTTAGAGATGTTGTACATAGTTGGAGGGCATCCATAGTTGTGCGATGGTATTAGTTAAGTAGGGCACAACACCAAAGCTCAGATGGGAGAACTAAGAGGGTTCTTGACTAATCCCTTCGTTGAAGGGCAGGGCCACTTCCAGTTAGGAAGGTGTGCGGGGGACCGCTTAAGTCCATGGTTGGAGGTAAAGCACCAGGGTGATGCTCTACCTCTTGCAGATGACATGCCGAGTCTTGGAAGACAAAAAGAATCCAGATAAGGATCTCTGACCTTACTCTCTTTAAGTTATTGTCTATAGCTTACTTAAAATGAATTCATTGATTTGAAATGCAAAAAGTAAATTAAGTTTATCTTTTCAGTTGGAGAAGTTTTTTCAGATGTTTTTGTTGTATCTAAATAGTAACAATTATGCAGAAGCATGTTCCATATTTAAAGAAAAATTTCATCTCTTTTCACCTATGTTTTTAGTCATTTACTGTTTGGTGAGTAATTCATGGTAACTCTCTGTAAGGAGTAGGTTGTTACATAAAATTTCTTGCGAATAATTTGGCAAACCAAAAGATTTAAGATTTTTCAAAATATTGCAATTTAATCAGGATAAAATCAGGTTAGAGTGAGGGTTAGAGATAATCAAGTTTTTCAGAAGAAAAAGATTTAGGGTTAGGATTAGGATTTGAAAAAAAATTGTGCAGCAGGCAAAAACTAGAGTTTTCAGTTTTTTTGCAGATTTATTGCTAAAAATCGGGAATATGCAATCTTTTCACAGTTAAATCAGGTAAAATTTACAATCTATTACAGAGAAAGAACCATAAAATCAGTTCATTGGAATTTACGAAAAACTTGTGATTTTGGTAATGAATAATTTGGGAAACGGTCCAATTTGATACTTGCTACTATGATTTGGATTATAGGATTACTTTGAATTATTGAATTTTAACTCCATCCTCCATTGATACATGGTTGAAAACAAATGATATCCTTTCTTGCAACCAATTTTTTTTATGATTAATAATGTAAGATATTATTTTACTTTCTTATCTTCATGATTGTAGCATGGTTGAAAATATCTAATATTCTCCTTATGTATACTATAATGTCCCCTTTTCAATTAATTTGTGTTTGTGGATTGAAGGCCTATTTCCTATTCTTGGCATTCCCCTTGGTCCAATTTTTCTTGTATGTTCTTCCTCTCTTCCCCCATGTGCCTATCAGATTCGGAAGTTGTTAAGGTTCCAAAAGGTTTTAATCTTGCAAGTTGTAGGAGTGTTAGAGTTACCCTTCTTAGCATGCCTCTTCTCCCAACTCCACCTTTCCTTTATTCTTGTTTGAGTATTGGACTTCTCTTGATGGGTATCCCTTCCCTTCAACCCCTACTCTTTTCCCTTTTCCCTTATCAAGGTTCCGAAATTATCCCTACTAGAATGCTTTCCCTCGACTCCTTGACTCTTGAAATGTAGCATTCATTATGTAGTATCCTCAACCCCCGAACTCTGATGTTCTCGCCTTTTTGCACTGTTCATTCTTACCTACCCTTGCATGACTGCAAATGCCATTAATGATCAATTTGATGCCACAAATACTATAGAAGGGGATTTTCCTGCTTAGAAACCATAGTCAAATCTCAATGGCACAGATTTACATGTGGCTACAAGCAAGGGGTGAAGAACAATTAAGTCAATCCATTCAAATGGAAGCAGGAAAAGAGTTGTTTTGATTACACACCATGGCTAGTAACTTACTCCTTGAGTGCTATTAATGTGGTGGTTGTATCCTCGACTACCCTTGATCCATGCAAGATCCAAACCATATATTTTAAGGTGGAATTCATTATTAACCATAGATTTGAAAGGGTTTCAACTTTCAAGGGTATCAAAAGTTGGGCATGTTCTTGGAGGATTCATTCAATTTTCTACCACAAAAACCCTAATCGAAAACCCTATTCTAAGTACTTGTATTTGAATGCCTAGGTTCAAGGATGAAAACCCTCAGGTTCAACTAAGACCATAAGACAAAACCCCTTTGATCTCACAAGTTTGAGGACAAAAATCATCCAAAGTTCATGTAGAGCTTTCATGGTAGTGGGTCTTCAACTCTACCAAGCCTATTCAATTTGTGAAGAGTCATGGGTGTAAGAGTTGCATTTTTGGCTTGTTAACACTACTATAGCAATGTAGTGTAAGGAATCTTAGGCCAATTTATTACAAGAACTCCAAATGAAATTTATACTGTTGTTGTTGTGGGTTTGAATACAATCATTTACAACAGTTGTATCTTCTGATGTACAACATTTATTAACAACTCTGTGTAATGAAGAAATATGCATACAATTTATATTTCATCTTTGTGAGGTCGATTGTGATTTGGGTAATTTATGTTAAGGCATGAATCATGCTTGTAATCCAGGTTTTGTAGATTACAAAAAAAAAAAAATTAAATCTGCCATCTCTAGTAGATTTGTGAACCCAACTTGTAATACTAGGGTTTGCTATTATTTATGTGAATGTAATAAGAATCTTTTGGGTTTTCTAGATTCGGGCATTATAGATTAGGGTTTGTTATTTTAGGGTTAAATAAATAAGTTTGAAGCATAATACTTGTAAAATTTGGCTATGGAAATAGCCACCCAAGATCTAGAGGCCTAAAGGAAAGCACAAGATACTAAGAAGATCGATATGACAAGAATAAAATATATTCCTATCAAAGAATGCAAATAGAATGAATGTACAATTTATGAGAACCCTTGGTTATATGGGACAAGGTGAGACATAGGACAACATAAGATTATGAAAAGTGTCTTAATCTTATTATATGAGAGATAAAGTGATAAATATCCTAGATGTACCCTAAGTAAACTTAAGTGATAAGATGTGAAAGGGACCTAGTAGTGGAACTAGCTAGGTAATACCCTTATTCACACCAAAACCCCCCTTAAGTGCAACTTAGGGAGAACAAGAATCATGCAAACATGTAAAGATGGGTGCCAATGTAAGATCCCTCACAAAATTGCACCAAATTTTTGTTTTTGTTTACACTTTATTTCCAATTCAATGTACAGGGTTCCTCTCATATATTGTGGTTCAAGGTTTATTGCAAGTTCAACTCATGCAATAGAATAAGGAGAATAAGCATCTATTGCAGACTAAACTACACTTGTCAAATGCACAGATAAGGCAGATAATAAAGTTTGATCATTGATTATTCTTGTTGTTTACAACGGAAAATTAAAGAAATACAATATAATACTCTGACCTGTTATTACAGCAATAATACGCCTCTTTTGGAGAATTTGCACTAGATAAGCATACAATGCAGCACTCACAAATAGTTAACAAATGTATTCAGCCAGCATAGGAGCTTTCCCAACTTATATCACCCTGGAATGAAGCTCTCTGACTTATGCCAGAAAATGGAAGTCTCGTGGCCTGGTAAGGAGGACAAATTAACGCCAATGCCCATAAATTCACACCAATAGCAGAACTATATCCACATCCAGAAAAACAAGGTTCAGTCATTAGCATATCCACACGTCATCATTCCCAGAACTGAGTGTTCACCAAATCTCCCCCTAAGATTATCATTTGCAGACACAATTCACCAAAAATAAGTTTGAGCTGGCCCAGAACAGGGCTGCGTTGGTGTTCAGGAGACCTCTTGCTAAGATGTGAGGGCTGAGCTTCAAAGTTATAGCATACAGACTAACCCATGCCTCCATTTTTCCCTTCTTATAATCGCCCAACTAGCTCTCTGAGCTCACATTGAAATATACGATGTGTATGTCATGCCTCAAGTGTCCAAGGAAGAATCATGGCTCCATTCCCTTGAAAATTTACTATCGCTCAATTCCAGATAAAAAACTCATGCCAATATCACTCTTTTCCCTTCCAATGCTATTGACCTCTCTAATGTATTGAAATCTGACTCCCACGATTAAATAATAACCCTTAGCAATGATCTTTCAAATAAATGAAATCTCGCCAGGCACAATAATTTTCTATTTGCTGAAATTTGTCTTAGAATAAGACTTCACAAATTTTGAAACCAATGAAGTCAATGTGAATTCTGAAGTGAATCCACCAATGGATGGAATTAGATTTTTGTCCAATCCACCCAAAATTCCAAGGGTTTAGCCAAGGAAATGTTGAACCTGTAGTTACAGCTCACAAAGAGAAACTCTCAATGAAAATAGCAAGTCAAGGATCCTCAAATAACTTGTCTTCACCTCCTTTTAAAGCCACAAATGAACATTCTAGAAATAACTTCTAGAAGAATCCCCTTTTTTATTATTTTATTTTATTTTCCCTTCTCAAAAGTGACATTTTATAATTTATTATTAATTTATTATAAAGTCTCTTTTACATAGAAATATGTCCAGCTAATTAATTAAATATAAATAACCCAAAAGTGACTTAGGATTATTTAACATTTAATTAATTAAATTATTCCCTTGTAATTTCCACCTTAGCCTATGGGAAATAAAAATAGGCTACAAGACTCTGTTGGATGATCACTCGGAAATGGGGTACATTACACCCGGCTACTAGGCCTAATGAGGTACCCATGTACAAAGTACAAACACAATCTCTCACAAATGGAGAAAAGAAGAAAACTTAGTGGGACAAAACTCTTCCAAAAAAGAGAGAAAATACAAGAAAAAATGCTCTCTAGAAAAGGACAAAACCTCATGTGAGGAAAAAGTTCCCCCCATAAGAGAGAATGAAGAAGAAGGTCAAGTGACCACTTATAAATGTATAATCTCTTGCACTAATGGTGGAAGTTCTCCCCCTCATAAGAGAGAATGAAGAAGAAGGGCAAGTGACCACTTCTAAAAGTATAATCTCCTACACTAAGAGTGGAAGCTCGACATGGAACTTTGAAGATGGTTCAAGATCATTGAACAACATTCCTCCCCTTAAATAAAGCCAATGATGCATGCAAGAGAACTTCCCATTCCTGGAAGGAATATGTGGGAAGAAGGATATAAGTCTTTGAAATTTTCTCAAACGTCACAATGTCAGGAGTCCTAATCTTAATTGAAGAAGGTGACTAAGTTGAAAAAAGTGAAAATTGATGTAGAGCATGGACCAAAGATGATGACAAATCCTCCAAATCCTACTCCAAAAAGATGCCAAATTGTGACAAAATTGGTACAAAGAATTAGGTACCACTGCAAAATATGTCAACATGACAGGTGACTAAGTTGAAATTGTCAACTCATGAGTATTTGCAATTCTATCATTGTGAAAGCATATGGATGTGGAGAAGGAACAAGTGAATCTACATGTACCCTCAAAGCATCTAAAGAATGTGATGCAACTTCTTGGGAGATGACATCGAAGAGGAGATGAATGTCCTCAATACTGTAATGTCCCCTTCTCAAACCTGATCATTCATGTGACCGTTGGCCTTTTTCTGGAAACCCGAAGGCTAGTCGGAAGGTAAAATTAGGGTTTCCTATTTTTGAGGAGGTCATTGCTTAGAGATGGTGGATTCAATGGCGGATTCTTTCTGGGTTTTCAGAGAGCTTCGCAGTGGTATGATCATCTCAGCATTCAGAGCACTTTTTGGAATTTACTATTTTTAGTAAATTCTATTTTTGGCAGCTTTCCAGTTGAGTTCAGCTTGGTTGACTTCCTGCTTCAGTTGGGTCAGATGTCTTGCTCAGTATTGGCTTCAGGGCACATTCAGAAGGATAAGTTAAGTCATTTAATTAAAAAGGTCACGTTTAAATGTTATATTTTAACGTTGACCCCTTGGCTTAGATTTAATGACTTAATGTTGTTTTTAAAAGTGGGTCTTTGAGGGTGGCGCCCTCATTAAGAGATTATTTTAATTATTTCCTAAGTCAAAGCAAGGTTATGAGGGGCGCATGTATCAAAGTATGATATTTATTTAAAATGTCAAATCTTAAGCCTTGAAGAGAAAGTATGCCCTTCTTGAGGAGATTAGGGTTTTGACCTAAAAGTGGATTTTAGGGTTTTGAGAAGTCAACTGGAGAATTATAAAGAGGAGTCTTGGAGCATCATTTCACATCTTTGGTCTACTATACTGTTATGCTGCCGGATTGGCTCTGGAACTGCTTCAAGGAATGAAGGCCTCCTAGCTTGGGCATCGCTTCGTGTTTGCAAGACAACATCTAGTGGTGAATCATTGTATTGTGAGTTGCATTTAGTTTGTGTTTTGTTCTTAGCTTGTTGCATTGTTAGTTCGATTTGGCAAGTTAGTATTTTCAGCTTATTGCATTCATGATACAGCAGATCCTTGTTTTTATTCATAAATCATAAAATACCAAAAATATCATTCTGGGTGTTAACTCATTGGCATTGTTAGACCTAGGCGTCCTTATTCTTCCATTTGCAGATTTTTTAGTGTTGTCATTTGTAATGAACCGGACCAAATTTTTTCAATTCTCAAATTACAATCAGCAATGCAACACACCCGTTAGGGTTAGATAAATCAAACCAACAGTTACAATATAACTCTTTTCCAAGAATGCGCACTCAATCTCAACAAGAGAGAGGCTGTCATATGGCAAGAGGATCGTCAGTACAATAAATCAGAACTGCAACTGAAAGTAACTCAACACCAAGTATGTGCTACCCAAACCAAAATGGAATGAGGCGACCATATGGTGGAGATTTAAAGAAATACAAATGCAACTTCAAAATAAACTCAACACCCAGAATATGCTTTCAAACCCAGAGTGGGAATGGAGCTACCATAGGGCAGAGATGGAAGATATTACAATGCAATTCAACTATAGATAGGCGGCAAGCCAGCCTCTTCCACTTATGCAGTGGGCAATTACCAAAACATAAAGAGCCAGAATGAAGAAATGCTGACAGTACTACTGTGCAGCTTACAATATGATGGAGAATGCCTGCAAAAACACGGATTAGATCTCTTCAATTTGCTGCAATGATAAGTATGTCCTCCACATGGTCTAATATGACTATTTAGCACTCTAGCCACACTAAAATGCAATTTTTCCAAGTCTGGTCTGACAGACCAGCAACATGAATGACTGAACCAGCACCCCTTAGACTCACTAAAATGCTCATATATCACTCAAAACAGACCCAAAAGACTTCAAATTTGATGCAATGGACCTATAAAAAGATGGCGCCTAGTTTAGTTATGAGAAAGGACAGCTAAAAGTGGCTATTAATTAATGGCACGGATCCCAAAGCACTCCAGAAAGGGCGCCCTACAAGGAATGACGAATTTGCTTTATAAAATCATAAACTTCGTATTAAAATCTGCAAATATTCATGAAGGGTCTCTTCCAATAGAGAAAACCAATGAGACAATACCCAGAACAACTCTTTTTGTATTTTTTGATTTATGAGTGAAACTATAGATTCAGCCTTGTTATCAGCAACTTCAGAAAATGACATAAAATGCAATAAACTGAACTACATAAGTAAACCCAAACTACAAATGCAAACCTCACTACAAAATGTCACTCAAACAAGCAAACCTCTCCACTAGGTGCTATCTCTCAAGCACGAAGTCGAGCCAAGGCTAGGAGGCATTCATTCCTCGAAGCAATCCTGTTACCATTTCGGCAGCATAACAATATAGAAGTCATAAGATGTCTAAATGAAGACCCAAAGCTCCCTTTTATAATTTTGAGAGGACCCTCCGGAAGCTTCTAGAAAGAAACCCTAATTTTCAATTTTGTAACTATCTTCTTTTCCCTCCAATTTGGGCGCCCCATTTCATGAAGTTAATATTTCTTTATTTTAAAATCTTTTCCTTCATAAAAAGGCGTCCTTTTCTCCAAGTAATATTTTTTGACTTTAGAAATATAAAATATTTCTTTCATGAGACAATACCCCTCAAGGTCCCCTTCTTTAAAACAACTTAAAGTCATAATACTAGGACAAGGGGTTATTTTATAAAATAAAACATTATTGTCTTTAAAATACTTATTCCTCCAAAATGAACCCCTTACGCCAAAATTCAGAATTACCCAATGAACTGCCAGAAGAGGAAAGTTGACTGAGCTGGTGCTGACTGGACCACTGCCAAAAATAGAATTTACTAAAAATAGTAAATTCGGAAAGTTGCTCGGAATGCAATGCATGCGCCACCATTGCGAAGCTCTCTGAAAACCCAGAAGGAATCCAGAATCCGAACACCCAAACTCCAACAAACAAAACCCTGAATCTTCAAGAGAACCCGCCAAACAGTCGAAAACCCTAATTCTGCCTCTGACTAGCCGACAGCACCCTGGGGATAGGCCATCAATCACTGAGAAGTGCAGTGCTAAAAACGGGGACATTACAGTCCGCCCTTCCCAAAATTGCTTGTCCTCAAGCAATACCATCATAACTCCCGAAAAATTAAGATTGATCCATACCAAAACAAGTATGATCCCAGGTTCCCAAATCCATCTCAGGAAGGACCCACTATGCCACTGCTGCACTACTCTGATCACATCAGTAAAATCATCATGCCAATGCTGCACTAACCTCCCTTGTAACTCCAAAGTATTACTGTCCATGACACTCAAACTGAAAAATCTTAAAGGACTGAGACCAGCTTCATGCGACGTCTCATGTCCAAGAGGCCCAAAGTCAACAGTATCAACCATACCACTGTCAACCACAATGGATAGGCTGCTCAACTCAAAATCAAACTCCTCAACATACCTCCACATTGTAACAAACAAAGCCCTGATGGAAAAAATGATATCTTCAAATCTTCTTGCAAAGAGGAAAGCAATCCTTTGCAAGAGCTCAACAAATTCAGCCTCATGTCTTCTCCTGGAGCCACTATGCATCAACTGAATTATACCGACACCACCATGAAGACTTCTACTCACTCTTACTGTTCCAACTCCAAGAGTCTCAGAAGGGAAAGCCAAAACATGTGGAAGTTCGTTGTCCAAAACCAATATAGTAAAGAAACTATCAAAATTTGCTTCACAAACCTCCATAGGATGAACTCCAACAGTAGAATAGGTGCGAAGGAACAAATAATCTCTGCTGTTCAAGGCCAAAGTCAGCGAAGTGCAATCTGATTTTAGTACCTCACACAAGAAAAAACAGCAGCACCAAAGAAATTCCCAAGTGTGAGTGTATGATATGAGCATAGAGTTGCAAGGTAACACCTCAAAAATGGCCGGAAAACAAACTAGAGCAATCTCCAACTGAAAACTACCACCTCGTTGGCAAGTGGTGATGGGAAAACTCTCCCAAACGAGAGTAACTCCACAAGTAACAGGGCTGGTCTGCCTCCAACCAGCAAGCTCGAGTCTCAAAATCTGCTCTTGTCTTAGCCAAGGATCAACGCCAAGAGCAACCAATTGTTCCTCTTTCCAATCCATACTCAAAACTTCTCTCCAATCCATTTGTCGATGAACAAACGGAACCAACAAGGGGCTGGTAAAGAAAGTAACAACATCATTAATACTGAAATTTTGATCCTTATCCTTCCAAAAGTCCTTTCCACAAGTAATAAGCTCTATCAACCCATATTGAGAATCCCAAGCATGGATACCCAACTGAAAGTGATTTCCAACATACTGAAAAGAAAACTCAACACATTCCCAAATGCTAATAAGGATCAAGTGCATACTGAAGAGATTGATGCCTCCGCTAGTGAACCTTTGAAGCCTATCCATGAAAGCTTCAACAACATTGGAGCATGAACTATTAAATGACCTCAAATCCAAATCCAAAAATAGACCAATATGTGCCAAGGTATTGTTCAACCAAAGGGATGGATTGACAAGCATGCAAACACCAAGTTCTGGTCCATCTTTATTCCCTTCTTCATGAGTAACAAGACTAAAATCTTCGCTTTTTGCTGCTGTACTGAAGTTACCAGCAGCTACCAAATATTGCCTTGTTAACACCTTGGTGTCGAAGATGTTGAAATCTCCTCGAATCAACACTTCCCATGTATAGACTTCATCCTCAAATCCACTTATGCATTCATTACTAATCAACAGACATGACACTTCCTCATTGAGTGATATCGAAGCATCCAAGCACTGGAAACCAAACTCAGTTTCATTCTCCATTTCATCCTCTACTTCATAGAGAGGATTATCATAACTTTTCTCATCACCTTCTTGAAAAAGAGGATTGTCATAAACTTGAAAGTCATTCCTTTCATCTTGCTGCTCCAAATCTGCACATGCAACCTTTGATTTTCTTGTGAAACCTTCAAGATCAAACTCCTCTTGAAGACTATCAATCTCATCAATTACTTGCTTGATTTCTCCAGCTCTTCGTGCACCCTCTTGCTCCTTGAAAAGTTTGAAATCTGCAAACTGATCTTCAACCTTTCTTAGAGCCAACTGAGTTTCTTTCAACTTGTCCTTTGTTGATTTAAGCTCCAAAGTGAGCTCATCAACCATACTCTCCCTTTCTTCGAAAACAATGAAGGCCTTCTTTGCAGATTCAACGGCATGATCTCTATCTTCAATCAAGCCTATGTACTCGGATTTCATGGTCTCCAAGGAATCTTTGATAAGTTGCAAATTAGAAAGAGCAACTTCATCTGTCACTCCTCTACGTCTCTCATCAAACTGAGCCCTCCAGTAAAGCTCTTCAACCAAGCTATGTGTGGGATCAAATAGGGATAGAGCTTGCACTTCCCTGTTAACGAACACCTTGAACTGATCTTCCCACTCATAAGAAGGTGAAGATCAAAGACTACCACTTGCTCCCCTTCCCCGCCGACAGTAATCAACTACATCCTGGATCGAATCAGTTCATTCTCACCCGATAAGTTGAAAACAATTCTGAGGTCCACGCCAAGTTCATCCAAAGATTTTGTGGAGTTAGAATTGCCTACTCGAGCGAGAAAGAAGAAGGAAATCCGTTCAAGTGAAGAAGTGTTTTCAAACGAAGAAGCTCAGTCTAGTGAAGAAAGCGGAGAAGAGATTACAAGTTTGTTCCGAACTCCACCAAGTGTCTCAAGGTTTGCTCAACCTAGAACTGTTCAAGTTACTACACCTATGTTCGTTCAGTAACCAGTTCAGGCTACCACAACCCCAGTAATTGTATATCAGAGGAGGTATCCAAATCAAGCAATGGCTCAACCAGGAGGTCAACCAGGAGGCCAACCAGATCCTAACGGTGCTACGTGGCTAGTCACTAATCCTTCACCTCTTGAGTTTGCGGACTACCATGATATGCCGAAGAATCCGGAGCACTTCTGTACAAAGTATCAAGTCCATGATCCGAACCGTTCTGCTGAGGATCACATTAAGATGTTCGAGGATCATTTGCGAAACAGGCAAATTGCATACGCAGATGTGGCTTGCAGATTGTTCCCGTATTCCTTGGGAGAAGAAGCACATTTCTGGTTTATACACTTACCAGTTGGATCCATCAGAACATGGGAGCAAATGAAAGAGGCTTTCATTGGGAAGTTTGGTATTCCTATCACCCCAGTGGAACTCTTCCGCCAGTTCACGGAAGTAAGAAGACAGGACAAAGAGCCTATTCATGCCTTTAACAACAGATTCCAGAAGGCTCTCACGAGGTTACGTACTCCGTACATTGTTCCTGATGCAAGGGAAAATTACTATGCAGCCTTGGACCCATTAACCGCAATGTTTGTAAGACAAGCTCATCCCATTCCAACGGATATGAACCAAGCATATGCTAAGGCGGTTGAAGTAAGTCAGAATATGGGCCAAAACATAACTGGACCTTCTTTGTACACTGGCTTGGTCACCACGAACAATCAAATGCAGACTCTTACTCCGGCTTGGAATCAGCAAATTCCATCATTGAATCCAGTTCCGCAACCAGCATATCATGTTACACCACCATCTGACCAATTGATTCTCCATCCTGGGGTACCTCTATCCCAAACTCCAGCTACACAGCCTGTCTACCTCCAGAATACAGTACCTGCAACAAGGACACAAGAGGAGAAGGATGAAATGAAATAATTAGTAGAACAAATGAAAAGGCTGTCATCTGAGGTAACTCACCTCATAAATCAAAATAATCAAATGCAGTCAATGTTGAAGAATTATCAGGCACATCCAGGTGCCAATCGAGGATATCAAAATAATCCTCAACACCATCAAGATGCCCATCAAGGACATGGACACGATAACAACCATGGGTATCGAAATAATAATCAAGGATATCAAAAGAGGTCCTGGAATACTGGACCTAACAATGGAGGAGTTCCATCACCGCTAGATAACCCGCCTCCTCCAGAAAATCGTCCCACGGACAGAGTATTTTTGGCAGAAGCTGCTATGTCCGGATGGTGTCGGCTTCACAATACAAGTCAGCACTCAGAATTACAATGCCATGAATTTCAAGTCGCTGCTGATATCTTTAAAGGAGTAGTGAAAAGCACGGAGGGTACTGAGAATCCTCCAACCACTAGGTATGAGATTGTCCCAGTGCAAAGATATGACTAGGCATTAATCATAGAAAATGTCAATCTTGTGTCTGAATATCAAAGCTACGCGCCACCGGAAGTTAATTACAGATTTCCACCAGCTTCGGCTAATGGTCCCGTGGAGGCGCCAGACGCTCAAGTTTATGAGGAAGCTCAAGTTTATTCAGAGGCTCAAACGTATTCAGAGGTTCAAGACAGTTACTCAGAGGAGCCATTTGACCAAGGTAACTACGTTTTCCCACCTCTCGACAATAGTGTGTTGGTAGGAGGAAGTAGAGAGGTGCAAGCATTTCAGACTTCCGGAGGAGCAGCACCCAAGGTGTACCAGAGGACCTATCATCAAAAAGAACCTTTGACGTCCTCAATTCCTCCGAATAATTTTGCGACCCCGCCGAATCCAAGTGCCAGCAACAATCCAAACTTACCAAGGGATTCTCCAGAGTACAGACAACAAAATGTGATACAGAATAGAAATGGACAGTAGACTGTCCAGCAACAACCCGTTCACGTAATGCAACGTCCTCAAAGGGACAATCTTCCAAGAGATGACATGAAAAGATTAAGTTCCTATGTGCTAGATGAAGTTAAGAAGATAAAAGTCAGCCTTCCCTTGTATGAGTTGATGAAGATCTCAGAAGTTAGAGACACGATTTTGGGAAGTCTCTATGAAACACCGGCTGTGAAAAGTACACCTCAAGAAGCACCTAGTTCATCAAGGAACCCTCCAATCAACACACAGTCACGTCCCGTGCAGAGTGCAAACATGGTAGAAGAAGTGCCTTACGCGCCTTTTAACGCTTGGGAAACTCCACGACAGTCGCAAGGTTTTGTGGGGGTAGTACAAGGATCCTCGAGTGAACCCGAGAAGCCAAGAACTGAAGACAAGAGAAGAGTCAGATTCAATTTGCCCACAGAGCAAAAACAAGAACAGACACAGAAGGTCACCCGGGATAATCAGATTCCACAATGGGATGAAAAGAATGAAAGAAAGAGCATTGTACCCGAGGAAAGGAAGAAACCAGTGGTATTCTACCAGGGGAAAGATGAACCAGCCCCGTTCTTGGTATCAGTTAGAATTTTTGGGAAACTATTACACAATTGTTTAATTGATTCCGGTGCTTCTAGTAACGTTATGCCATTAAAGGTGTGTCAAAGGTTGGGTATAGTCCCGTTGCATACTACAAAGAAGGTGACCCAACTAGACAAAATGGAAGTACCTGTAGTTGGAGAGCTGAATAATATTCATATGCAGTTGTCAGCTGATCCTCGAATCCAGAGCTGTATTGACATATCAGTGGTCGACATACCGGATGGGTATGGCATGTTGCTGAGCCGAGACTGGGCAAGAAAGTTAAATGGATACATTGCAACGGACTTCTCTCACATGTGGCTTCCATGGAAGGGAGTCCCAAATCAAATCAAGATTGATAGTACACCAAGGTTGAAGCTGATGATCACGGAATATGGAGAAGATAATGAAATCATGTTTGTAGAGACTGACTTAGGCTCGTACAGGCCTGTTAAGCAAGAAATATTGATGCTGCAAAGTGCAAATGAGGGAAAATGTTTTGAAAACGCCACTTCCACCGAAGTGTTAATTGAAAGTGACTCAAGTGATAGTGAAGGTGGAGGGACTTTTGAGAATTTCAGGAACTTTGTCTTGAACAGTGTGAAATAGGAAACAGAGTTAGGAAAAGATGCTTCAATCAAAAATCTGCTGCTTCCCAATTGGTGCAGAATACACGAAGCATTTCATTCAGAGATCACTTGTGCATGTGCAAAGTGGCACTAGAGCAAGTTGCAAGGCTCGTTCCTGTTGTGACCTTTTTCACACATCGCCCCATTCAAGATGGGGACCCCTAATTTTTGCTCCATTCTGGTCTTTTTGGCTTTGGTTTTTGGTCTCTCTCTCCGTCTGTCTCTGTTCTATGGTCTACTTCCCGGGATTCCTCTGCCGTTGAGCTTAAAATGCAAAAATTCTGGCCAAGTCTGAAAATTAGGGTTTTGTCTTCCTGGTCAGTACAGGGGTCGAATAAAGTGAATAAATTGAAAATTGAACTTATCATTGTTGTTACCATGTTCCAGCACGCTCTCAGCAAATTTTTATCAGATTCCGAGGTACTTACTATTTTTAGTAAGTGTGAGATTTTAGGCGATTCGTCAGCATTTTTGAAATTCCGACTGTCACACGGCATTCAGAGCACATCAGACTATTCGCGTGCAAAATTTGAGCGAAAACAGATAACTTACTATTTTTAGCAGTCTGGCTTCCGGCACGAATTTTAGGGTCCAGATGCAGAGATTTTCTTTGCATGTCTGGATATTCCTTCTGGGTTTTTCGAGACCTTCGCGATGATATAACATGCAAGACGAGATGACCACTTTCAGGATTCAGCCTTCCGAGGCTATTTTTAGGGTTTGCATGTCGAGCTTTTCTTTGCATGTCGGGTGATTCTTGGTGGGTTTTTCGAGACCTACGCGATGGTGTGACATGCAAACAAGGATTCTCACTCAGTAAGGAACTTGCTATTTTTAGCAAGTATGCCCCGACAGCCGCCTCCCAGCAGTTCAGATTCACGAGCTGATCGCAGTGCCGCAGAAAGAAAGACAAACAGAGTTCATTTGATACGCATGCAAAGTGAATTAGGGTTTCCAGCTTCGGAGCCTAAATATAGGCATCAAAAGTCAAAATCTTCAAAATCCGATGTAAACCACTGCGATCAGCGTTCTTCAGGCTATCTGCTGGTGAAATTTCGAGTCAAACGGAGCACTTACTATTTATAGTAAGTCAGATTGGAAACATGCTAAAAATAGTAAATCAGTTGCATGCGTCAGTGTCGGCAGTAAGGTCACGTGGTGAGGAGCGTCTCATTAAAATTTCAACTCGATCGGAGCATGGGAGCTATCAGAAACATGAGGTTACTATTTATGGTAAACCACCTTCAGAAACATGCTAAAAATAGCAGGTCAGCTAAAAATGGCAGTGTCGACAGGACAATAGAGCTATGAGGATGCTACGTTCAAAATTTCAAGTTGATCCAAGCTTCAGAAGTGCAAAAATGGGAAGGTTTACTATAAATAGCAGGGTATGAGAAGCTGGCAAGGACGAGAAAAATGGCTAAGTATAAACTTCATCCTCCACCCCCTGTGAAATGCGCCCTCTTCTCAAGACTGAGCATTCAAAAAAATTCTAAGGCACAAGTTCGTCCTGCTCTCATGGCAAAATGCGCCCACATGCTAGTAAGAGGCCCAAAAAAATTCTAAGTTAAAAATATCCACATGCCACCCTTAAATGCGCCCAAGCACAAGTGGTCAATGAAAGTCAACACCTTTCATCCTGAGGACATGTCTAAATGCGCCCAAGGGGAAGCTCATGGAAGTTGAAAATTTTTCTAAGTGTTTGATATCCACTTGCCCCCCCCTAAATGCGCCCATCCTCCTCCTATCTTCATATGCGCCCATGATGCAAAGGCAAGTAGATGGCGTTATAAATTCATCCTTTACCCCCTTCAAAATGCGCCCAACAGCAAGCTGGTCAAAGGAAGTCAAAAGTTTTTGTCCTCCTCTATGCCTCAAATGCGCCCAAAGGTATGCATGTGAGGACAAAGGAACGGAAGGTGAAGAGTCACCCAGGGGCGTTGTAAGGAGTTTATCCACTAGCCATGTCTAAATGCTCCCAAAGAAGGAATAAGTCAATAAGTCAACATGTTTTGTCCTCCTCCACATCAAAAATGCGCTCAAGATGGAAGAAGACCAGCTAGGCGTTGCAAGTTCATCCTTCACTACATAGGAAATGCGCCTAAGTTAGAAGCTGGTCAACATTCTCCTCTCTCCTTTGAATGCGCCCAAGTAAGGGCATGTAAAGACAAAACACTCATGCAAAGTTCGAATTCATGCAAGGAGGAAAAGGACAAAGGTATCCATGCAAAATTAGAAAAAGACAAAGGCATTGAAAACCATGTAATGACTAAGTCAAAGGTGGCGTTTAAAGTTTATCCTCCTTCAAGTATGAAATGCGCCCAAGTTAGGGAGGAGTTGCTAAAATATTCTAAATGAACTTTATCCACCTCCCTATTTAATGCCCATGCTGAGGGAGTTAAAAGGTAAGCGTGCGAAAAACGGTAAACAAGGTGAAATGGAAAGGATAAAGTGACTATGGCGTTGGAATGTGAAAAATTCTCCCCTAGATGTGGGGTGCGCTCAAGGTAAAGATGAATAAATATACTTGGCGTGGAAATTTTAAATGTTTTTCAAGGGGGAATAAAATACAAGACGTGGAAAGTAAAGATTGCTAGGTGTTTGAAAATGTTCACCTTCAAGTGTGATGTGCGCCATGCATAGTGTGCTATAAAATATAAGTATGGTGGTGAGATAAAAAAAAATTACTAAGGCGTTGGAACTTCGCTAAGCAAGAATTTTTCCAAGGGTGAAGTAAAATGTGAGGAGGAAGCAAATTGCCTAGGCGTTGAAATTGCCAGACAAAAAATAAATTAAGTGTGATGCGCCTTCAAGAAACTTTCTAAGCAAGTTGAGTTAAAATTTTCTAAGGCAAATTTCAAAATGACTAAGTGATTCAAAATAAGGCAAAATATTTTCTTCCTTGGGAAAAATGCCTAAGTCTGGAGAGGTGATGGAATTTTCTCGAGGCACGAAAGCGTAATCTGCCGTGGTGAAGTCAGGAATGCCAAATGACGTTGATAAAAATTTCCAAGTCGAGTTAAAATTCTCGTGAGGGACCAAAGAACGAGAATAAATTTGATGAAAGAATATTTTCTTATTCAAAATTCCAGAAAATTAAAATGAACTCCGGTCACAGTAACCCATGGGTTCGGCGCGCTCGAGAAAAATTTTCTTCTGGGTATTAAAGATTATCGATGAGGAGTTGATTTTAAGGTCTTCCACAGCTTGTCGAGGATTTTGGGATGAAGATTTTAAATGGGCACCAGGTTGATGAATTTCCTAAGGGAAATTTTAAAATTTTCTAAGGCAAAAATGAAGAAAATGCGTTTTCAAGGTAAGATCCTCCAGACAATGAATTTGAAAGAAACCGCTTCTAGGTGAATTTTGCTCTAATCCTTCGTGAAGATAGTTTACTGGAGCCGTAAATGAATAAAATCGGTGGTTATCGAGTTCCAAACAGTGAAATGAATTTCAAAGATGAAGCCTTGTCTAAGGCATGAACTTAAACACAAAGTTGGTGATGGGCGCTTGAAGGATGGAGCGTGAAACCCTGGTAAGTAAGTTGGATTTATATCATGAAGTATTCTAATACCCCTCTCCTTGCTTGTTTGCAGGAGAAACGTTGAAGCCTGAGCACGATGTCTGGAAGTGGTGAAGCACGATGAAGATGAGTTTCATCTCGAAGGAGGAAAATTTGCAAGAAAATGGCTAAGTGTTGAGACTTAGTATAACTCGAAGTGACGAGGATGAAACCCTCAAGTGGAAGAAATCAAAGAACAACGCCAAGAAAGAAGATCATATAAAGCAGAACGCCAGTTTACAAATGGAACTTCTGAAGGATGATGGTGACATTATGGCTTTATTTATTAATTTCCAATTCTCCGCGGGCGTTTTTAGGGCAATATTATTTAGGGTCGAGGGTGGCACGACCGCCACTCTTATTGATTTCCAGAACTCCCAGCCGCCTCTTTGGGACTTGGCTAGCTATAAAAGGGGAGTCCTCATTTGTAAATCAGGAGTAGAGGCGCTAGGAATCGTAGTGTAGACATTGAGAGAGCTTATAGAGGAGCATTTTGCATCATTTGAGAAGAAAGAAAGTTTTCCCTTTGAAAACTTTTGAGGAGATTGTTGTGTAACACATTTTATGATAATAGATCTTTTCATTGATGATGGAATTCGTCTTGTCATGAAATGCTAGCAAGGTTTCTTCTTCCTTTCGTATCCAAGTAGATTAAATTCATGCAAGTAGCATACTTTGGTGTGTGATGTTTTATTGAGATAGCTTCGCTTTATTCCATACCACTAGCGGCTTGTTGATGATAAGTTCGCCTTGTGTGGTCGACTGGACATCATCTTGAGTTTAACTTCGGTTGTGATTTATATGCTTATATGCGTCGTTGTGATGGTGTATGCATGTTAAGTCATAATTTGAACATCTTTTGCTATTTCCCTTGAAGATTGCACCGATTTTGCCGAGGTTGTCCGACGAGGCTAGGTGAACCGGGCTGAAGTCTATCGAAAATGAAGTCTACATATCCTGTGATTTAGAATAGAACATAAACTTCTTAGGCCCTACACCCTTTTAAATTCAGCTCATTCGTTAGAATTAGAAACTTACCACCGCCAAATCATTTGAATCACACTAAAGCCCTTAGTCTACTGTTTGTTGTTAGCCGCCGAACAATTGTGTAAGTCCCCTTGACATACCAGCAATATCACATCGAGCCAAACTGAGCCTATTCGCACTCAAGGAACCTTGGAGTTGAACGCACGAACTTTCTGGCAATCTTAGCATGCGGAATACTTTGATCAAGAGAGAATAGGGAAGCCATTGGCAACTTTATTCTGTGTTGGTGCGGTCTCAAAAACCACGTCAACAGTTCCCCATACCTCCTTAACAGAAGAACATCAGAAGATGAATGAAGAAAAGGAGATTTTAATAGAAGAACATCAGAAGATGAATGAAGAAAAGGAGATTTTAATAGAAGAACATCAAAAGATGAAGGAAGAAAACAGTGTTTTGATAGAAGAAATTGTAAAAGATGATACCACTCAGTCAAAGATTGAAGAAAAGACTCCAGAGGTCTGCAATCAAGAAGAAACATGTGATCAGTCTCTCAGCACTCCTACAAATAATCAAGTGTGGACTTTAAGGTTCGATGGATCAAAGTCAAAGAAAGGAAATGGAGCAGGTTTTGAATTGGTTAGCCCAACAGGAGAAGCTTATTTGGGTTCCTATAGGCTCCAGTTTTCATGCACCAACAATGTTGCTGAATATGAATCCCTGATCCATGGATTGCTCCTTGCAATTCAGAAGGGAGCTAAGGTTGTACATGCTATTGGAGATTCTGACATAGTGGTCCGCCAAGTAAGGAAGCAGTTCGCCTGCCACGACAAGAGATTGAGCCGTTACCGGAATAGAGTTTGGGACTTGATAAAAAGTTTTGATGCGTTCAACATACAGCAAGTATACAGATCTAAAAATACCGTTGCAAACTCTTTGGCACAAGCTGCTAGTTCTTTGGAGCCATTGGCAATGGAAGGATTGAAGAAATTCACAGTGGAGTTGGTTTCAACCCCGGCAATCCTTGATAACATAAAGAATTTCCAAGTGTTTGATGACGACAAGCAGATTCTGGACTTTCTCACAAACTCGGGAGTGTTTGAAGCACAAATCATTGATGAGGAAGACACTGAAGAAGCAGAATATGACACAGAAGGAATTCTGAATTTGAAGACTAATGTCATTCCAAAAGGAATGGTTGAGTTAGAAAGGCTATTTGATGCTGACAGATTAAGCAGAAATCAAAGCACCCAAGGCAATGATTGTGAACCTGTCAATCTAGGAACAAATGAACAAGTGAAGAACGTTTTTATTGGAAAGGTTTGTACACTTGAAGAGAAAGAAGGCATCTTAAAGGTCATGAAAGAATTTCCAGAAGTGATAGCCTGGGGATACGAAGACCTCGAGACATATGATACATCACTGATTACACATACAATACCATTAAAACAAGGCAGTAAGCCATTCAGACAAAGACAGAGGCCAGTAAATCCATTGCTGGAACTGTTGATTTATCAGGAAGTCAAGAAACTTCTTTCAGCCAGGATTATTTTTCCAGTGAGGAACTCCACGTGGGTCGCCAATCTTGTACCAGTTAGAAAGAAGAATGGAGAGATAAGGTTATGCGTCGACTTCCGCAATTTGAACAGAGCCTCTGAAAAGATAACTACCCCTTGCCTTCATTAGATGAAGTCTTGCAAATAGTGAATGGCTCACAAATGATGTCCTTCTTGGACGGATATTCGGGCTATAACCAGGTGATGGTTGAACATGAAGATAGATTGAAGACAGCGTTCACCACAAAGTGGGGAACCTTTGCCTACAGAAGAATGCCTTTTGGCTTAATCAACGCAGGGGCCACTTTCCAGCGAGCAATGGACATCGCTTTTCGAGATCTTGTCGGAAAGTGCATCATAATTTACATGGATGACTTAACAGTGTTCTCAAAGAAAAGAGGAGATCACGTTGAAGATTTAAGAAAGATATTTCAGAGATGCAGAAGATTTGGTGTTTCTCTAAATGCTAAGAAATGTATATTTGGCGTCACCGAAGGCAAACTGTTGGGTCACGTCATCTCAGAGAAGGGCATATCAATTGACCCTGAACGTATTGAAGCTATCTCAAGGATTGGTTTGCCAGGCACTCAGAAAGAATTGAGGTCATTCTTCGGCAAGATCAATTTTGTCAGAAAGTTTATAACCGGGTTTGCTGAAATAGTGAGGCCACTGAATGCAATGTTGAAGAAAGATGCAAAGGTTGAGTGGACTCCACTAGAAAGGCTTTTGATGAAATTAAGCAAGCTATAGTGGACGCTCCAGTGCTGGTTAGTCCAGACTACCCAAAGCCTTTCTATTTATATTCATTTGCCTCAGAGCACACCTGTGCAGCAGTACTGACCCAAAGAACTGAAGAGAAGGATGAACATCCAATTGCTTTTATGAGCTCACCGTTGAAAGAGGCAGAACTAAGATATCCAAGCATTGAGAAGCAGGCGTATGCTTTAGTGAAGGCCGTCAAGAAATTTAGACATTACATCTTGAGGAGCAAGATCCATGCGATTGTTCCTGATGCCACGGTGAAGATTTTGTTGATGCAGAATGAGTTAGGTGAAAGAAGAGGAAAGTGGGTCGCCACTTTACAAGAATATGATATAGAAATACAACCTATGAAGTTGGTCAGAGGACAGGCTTTGGCCCAGACGATCGCAATGGTCGGTCCAGAGTTGGTTCAACAGGCTTATGTGTTAGAGGAGGTGTCTCCCGGAGAATGGTACGATGACACAGTATATTATTTGCTGAATCATAGATGCCCTCGCCATTTGAATCCAGTGCAGCGGAGAGCATTAAGAATGAGAAGTCAGAGATTTATGCTTCAGGGATCAGTCCTCTATAGGAAGAATTATGAAGGGATATATTTGAGATGTGTAGGAAAACAAGAAGCTAAACAGCTAATGGAACACTTTCATGAGAAGTTTGGAACGGGACACGGAGGAAGTCTAGCCACGGCCCATCAAATCCTGAGAGCTGGATATTATTGGCCCACGCTTTTCAAAGACACGTATGAACATGTGAAGGCTTGTCACGTATGCCAGACAGCAGCAAATAGAGGAAGACATCCCGCTATGCCTTTGCAACCAGTGATTGAAGTGAGACCTTTTGCAAAGTGGGGTTTAGATTTTATTGGTATGATCAATCCGCCGTCATCAGGACAACACAGATATATTTTGACAGCGACAGACTACTGCACTAAATGGACAGAAGCTCAGGCCCTGAAGCAGTGCACGTCAGATATGGTTATCAGGTTTCTTGAAGAAAATATTGTGACAAGGTTTGGATGCCCCCATGTTTTGGTCAGCGACAATGGTTCGGCTTTCTCATCGATGAAGTTTTCCAATTGGGCTTTTGAGTACGGAATTACATTGAGGTTTTCCTCCAATTACTATCCGTAGGGGAATGGACTGGCAGAGTCCACCAATAAGAACTTATTGAATGCCATCAAGAAGTTACTGGACAAGAATCCGAAAGATTGGCATACGCAGTTGAGGTTTGCTTTATGGGCAGACAGAATAAGAACGAAGAGTTCCTTGGGAACGTCACCCTACCATTTGGTTTATGGACAGGATCCAGTTTTTCCAGTCCAGTTAAGGATCCCTACTCTCCAGTTCATTCAAGAATACCTCGAAGGAGAGGATCAAGTTCAGACAAGATTGTCTCAATTAATGCACTTGGAAGAGAAAAGAGATGAAGCTCTTGAGAATCTAACAAAACACCAAGCTATAGTGAAGAGATGGTTCGATAAACAGGCAAAGATCAAGTCGTTCAGGATTTCTGACTTGGTTTTATATTGGGACAAGGCCCACGAGAAGAAAGGTGATCACGATAAGTTTGATAAGTTATGGTTGGGCCCGTATCAGATTTCTGAAATCCTTGGGGATAATGCATTCAGATTGCGTACATTGACAGGGGAGGATGTCCCGTTGCCCGTCAACGGACAGTTCCTCAAGCATTATTTCCAGTCCTAGGTTCTCTCTGAGAGCCTGCTTTGTAACATATTAGGTTAGATTTGCTTTCCCGTTTGTTTGCTTTCCGTTTGCTTTTCCGGTTTTTCCTTTGTTTTGGTTTTGGTTTGTTGCCCTTTGGGTTTTTGGTTTGGCGTTGTTTCCCTTGAGTTGTCCGCTCAAGTGGTTTTGGTTTGGGAATGGGCAAGGATTTAGGGTTTCCCGTTGCGAAGGGGGGTGATGATGGTTTTAACTTTCACAACGTGGTTTCTTTCACTGGAATTTGCATAATTTTGAAAAGAACTAAGGCTGTTTTCCTCTTGTTATCATCCAGTTGGAGATTGAACTCGTCTCGGGAGGTTAATCCGTTATTGTGTCTCAACACACGAGTCTAAAGACCTTAAAAATCTTACCTATCTCCACTCTGAGTCATTTTGGTTTCTTGGGAGAAGTCTCAGCAGGTGAAAATCTTACATCTTGCTTCAGCGCCACTGCAATTCTCAAACCCATTGGAGGCTTCATTGCCTGCCAGCCAATTGAGGAATTGACGGAGAAATCAACTGATGAAAAGAAAATGTGCTTAAAAGAAATATCTGAAAAGAAAAGAAAAGAAAGAAAAAGAAGATGAAAATGAAAGAAATATCATGAAATATTGGTTTTGGGAACATACGAGTAACTCCACCGGGGCTATGGATGCCCGGCCGGCAGTGGAGCAATATTCGTGAGAATTGTAGCGATAACCTCGTCGGGGCTATGGACGCCTGACTGGCAGCGAGGCAATGTCCAGGATGCTTTTGAAGTGAAGATATTTATATAACCTGCCACGGCCGATTCCGGAAGTCGATATGGTTTAGAGATGGAACGACTGCACACACTCACAGGGTTTTAGATGAAAGTGTTCTTGATCCAATATCGGATTCTTCTCCCCTTTTGAGTAAGTGTCCTTTCCGTATGATGGTTTGAGGAAGACTAATCTGAGTTCAATTCTTAAAGTGTTTTTCAACACTTTCCCGTGGAGTCGTCAGATGTTGTGACCTTTTCACACATCGCCCCATTCAAGATGGGGACCCCCTAATTTTTGCTCCGTTCCGGTCTTTTGGCTTGGGTTTTCTTCTCTCTCTCTCGCTCTGTCTCTTTTCTGGTGTCCGTCTTTCGGGGGGTTGTGTCCGTCATTGAAGCTTAAAACGCTAAAATATTGGCCAAGTCTGAAATTAGGGTTTTGAACTTTTCTGGTCAATTCAAGGTCAAGTAAAGTGAGTAAATTGAAAATTGAACTTAACGTTGTTGTCAGCAGACATCCAGCAGGCTTCCAGCCAGTTTTCATCGAATTCTGAGGTACTTACTATTTTTAGTAAGTGTGAAATTCAGGGCAGTTCGTCAGCTATTTTGAGATTCCGATCATTACACTGCATTCGGAACATATCAGGCTACTCATGTGCAAAATTTGAGCGAAAACGGACAACTTACTATTTTTAGCAGTCGGCTTAAACACGAATTTACCGAGTCGGAATCTTGAGAATTTTCTTTGCATATGCGGATATTCATACGGGTTTTCAAGACAACCCAGCGATGATGTAACATACAAGCGGATGACCACTTCGAGTTATTGCCGAGGCTATTTTAGAGTTTTGCATGTCGGGGTTTCTTTTGCATGTCGAATTGATTCACGATGGGTTTTTCAAGAGCCAGCGATGGTGTGACATGCAAATGGAATTCCCCACTTTCGATGGGAACTTGCTATTTTTAGCGGTGTGTCTGGCGGTAGCCACCAGTGATTCCAGTTGCGAGTTGATGGCGGTGTTGAGAGAAAGCGAAGATGCCGGAATCTTTTTGTCACAGCATGCAATGCAAAATTAGGGTTTCCGGCAGTACAAAATAGGCATCAAAAGGTCAAAATCTTGAAATCCGTTGTAAACCACCTTGTCCCGGCGATTCTTGAATATCTGGTGAAATTTCAAAGTCAAGCGGAGCACTTACTATTTATAGTAAGTCAAATTGAAACTTGATGCTAAAATAATGGCTCAGTTGCATCGTCGTGTCCATTAGCAGTCGCGTGGTGAGGTGCTTATAATTCAAAATTTCAACTGTCGGAGCTTGGGAGCTACTCCGAAGCATGAGCTTACTATTTATAGTAAGCCACCTTCAGAAACCACCTTCAGAAATAGGCTATAAATAGCAGGGTGATTAAAAATGGCAGTGCCGACAGGTTGATAAGATTATGAAGAAGCTATGTTTAAAATTTCAAGTTGATCTGAGCTTCAGAGGCGCAAATTCAGAGAACTTACTATAAATAGCAGGGCACGATACTGGCGAAGGATGATGAAAATTTGTCTAAGTCTGGAGTCTCGTCCAGCAGGCCTGGTAAAATGCGCCCATCTCAGTTGGAGGCATAGAAAATTCTAAGTATGGCGTTCATCCTGCTCAGGGGTCAAAATGCGCCCAAGGCAAGGAAAGGTCAAAGAAAGTCAACGATCTTCGTCCTGCTGCCAGGCCAAAATGCGCCCAAGAAGGAAGGGGAAAAGTTGAAAATTTTCTAAGGCATGAAGGAAATCCGCCACCCTCATCCAAATGCGCCCAAGATTACAAGTTCATCCTGTACACAAGGTGAAATGCGCCCAAGGGGAAAGAAAAGTCAAGAAGTCAAAGATCTCGTCCTCCTCTCTATACAAAATGCGCCCAAACTTGTGCATGTGGAGACAAAAACGTAGAAGATGAAGGGTCACAAGGCGTGGTGGCAAGTTTGTCCTCCTCCTACATGAAAATGCGCCCATGTTTGGATGTGAAAAGTAATTAAGGGTGGTAATTGAGGTGAAGAATATTACCAAGGCATGGTGAAAGGTGTAAATGTTAGGCGTTATCCTCCTCCACCCTCAGAATGCGCCCAAGGTGAGTTAGGCGTGATTTTTCTCCAAGAGTGTTGGGCGCCTAAGGTGATATTAAATATCTTGAGGGCGTTAGAATTTTTCAAAGCGTGTGAGGTGGTGTATATTGGAAAATTATTTCAAGGTGTGTGGCATAATTTTAATCCCTCTTCAAGTGCTATATGCGCCTAGGGAGATGGGAGTCATAAGGCGTTAAAATATTTGAAGGTGTTGAGAATAAAATGCTAAGTGAATTGTGCGCCTAGAGTGAGGGGAGTTATAAGATGTTAAAATATTTTCTAAGGGGTGATTTTAGAATATCTTGAAGGCGTTGAAATATTTGAAGGTGGTGGAAATAAAATAAAGTGTGCTAGGCGCCTCAAGTAGAAAAGTGAAATATTTTCTAAGTGTTGGAGAACTCCTCTAAGGCGTTAGAAATTTTAATAAAATTGCCTTTCAAGTGTGAAGTATGAAGTGAGAAATAAGGCGTGCCGGGAATGAGTAAATTCTTCCAAACGAAGTTGATAAAAATTCCTCTCCACTGGCAAACAAAAAAATTTTAAGGCAAGTTCTCAAAATGCAAGATGATTAAAATATTTCTAAGGCAAATTATTTTCTTCTTAGAAAATACGCCTAGAGCCTCAGGGTGGTGAAGTTTTCCGGAGCACGAGCAACTTTCCTCAGAGATGCAGTCAGAGACGATGATATTGCAAGGTGATTCAAATTTTTCAAGAAGTCAGAGCAACACAGAGTGATCACAGGCGAAGAACGAGTTTAAATGATGAAAATAACATTTTTCTAAGGTTCAAAATTAAAAAATTGAATGAACCCGTTCGTTGGGTACCCATGAATTTGAGACATTCTGACGAAAATTTTCTTCTGGGTACTGGACGTTTGTGATGAATGGTGGATTTCCAAGTCTTTCAAGCTTCGCCGACACTTTTTCAGTGAAGAATTTAATCAGTGCTCAAATTGTGAATTTTCCTAAGGGAGAATTTTAAATTTTCTGAGGCAAAAATGAATAAAATGTGTTTTCAAAGTGAATTTTCTTCGAACAATGAATCTGAAGGGAGTTGCCTAGATAATTTTGATTAAATTCTTCGAAGATGAATTTTCCAGAGCAGAAGAAAAGTTGAATTCGATTTCAAATGACAGAGCTCCGGCTGGTGAGTAAAAAATGATGAATTTAAATTAATTTTTCGAAAAGGAATTCAAAAACGCCAGTCAAAGTCAAGTTTCTAGAAGAATAATATTCCCGACTACTGGAGACAAGTGTCATAAGCACCAGAGAGGGAAAGTTCGAATTCTTGAAGTGGAGTAGTCGAGTTTAATGGCACTGGCTAAAATTAACTTCTTCTAGAATTCGAATTCTAGCTATAAAATGAGCAAGTTTTTCACTTGTTTTCACAACTGAGGAAGGCGAATTTGCTCTGAGAGTGAGGCATTGCAGTGAGTTGTTGAGGCTTGAAGGAATTCAAAATTTGCTAAGTCTGAGTGAGTTGCTGAAGCTTGAAGGAGTTCGAAATCTGATTGTTGCTGAGAAGGAGACGCCTTGAGTTGCTGAAGTAGAAGTGCGCACTTGCTGGTTGGAGAGTTTGAAGTTGTTGAAAGCTTGAAAGGTACGACTTGCTGGTTGAAATTTGTTTGAAGTTGCCAATAAAAGAGGACGCCTTGAAGTAAGTTGCTGAGAACTTAGAAGTACGAGCTTGCTGATTACTAATTGCTGATTGCTGATACGAAGTCATAGAAGTTGAAATTGCTGATTGCTGATAGTGAAGTGAAGCCATCAAAGTCTACTTAGAAATTTGTTCTAAGTATTGAAATTCAAGAGAGAAGCTGAGGTTTGCAAACACGAGAGTTATTGCAGCTTCTAGAATTCGACTGCAGCCCCTATACAATGCCTTATTTTATTAAATTTAATTACTGATGAATGTTTGTTATGTTGCAGATGGCTGAAGCGAGGACAACTGGAAAGGACAATGGTGCCTCAAGACAAGCTATGATCAAGAAGCTCAGCAAGACATTCATGCCAGAGTCTAAGTTTATTTCAAAGCTGGGCAAGTTGACAGACACTAACCTGGGCTCCGTCAACCTAGAAACCTTCAAGAACAGGCTGTTTGGAATTGGAAGTCATCGGGTTTCAGCTACTTCGCACAACATCGTCTGAAGTGGGCTATATGCAGCTGCTGGTTTTCCGCCAGCTATACAGTGTTTGGAGCTGATAATGGAGTGCGCTAACTGCTACGAGAAGGAACACCGGTCGATCATGTCACCGATGGCTGGTGCTTGCTAATCTCACCCGTAGCCATTGGTGAAGCTTTCGATCCCGCACAGGAATATGCATTTCATAAGCCCGTGGAGCGAGCTGGAGCTGGATGTGGCGTTTCTCGAGAGATGCATGGATACAATTAACACCCATTGGATGAGCACTCCTAAGCCATCTCGTGCGAAGTTGCCAAAACAGATCATAGCGGAGGACCTGAAACAAGAATACTGTGATCTCATCATGATGCTGAGCAGGGTTGGTGGTTGCCCACAGTCCTACATTTTTGAGCCTTGGATGTTTTATTACATCAACCTGGTGCTAGAGGGCAAGGATTATGTATATTGGGCTGAGATGATAAGCGACAATATACATGAGCAGCTCCTGAGCTTGAGGAGAATGAAGACATTTTATATGAGCTCCTATCTCATTTATATGTTGGCACGAATGACGAGGTATAGGGGGATTTCTTACAAGGAACCTGTTGGATGCGGCCCTCATCAATTCAAAATCCATGAGGCATGTACACAGTTGCACCTGTCAAGCACAACCTACTACAAACGTGTCAACGATTCATTCACCATGTACATCACGAGGCTGCTTCAGGAGAGGTTACATCACAGAATCTCTAGAGATGCCCAGGAGCTGATTGAGAGGTATGGGTGCTGGTTTATTCAGTTTCCAAGATTTTCATACATTAGGCTGCAAGGATTTTCTTCATACCCTTATAGGTTGCCTAAGTACCCAACAGATAAGATAATAATGCTAGAGATATCCAGACAGTTGCTTTCCTTTGACAAAATTCAAAAGAAGAAAAAGAAAGGAGGGATAGAGTTTCCAATTGTGATGGGCAACTCGGATGAGGTGTGTCCTTCGATACAGGCAGCTAGAGAAGCTGAAAGTGAGCTTCAATTTTACCACTTTTCATATCATACAAGTAGACAACACTATGACCCGCATCATAACATCAAGTGGGTGTTGTCAGAGGAGTTCAAACATAAGGCCACCATAGAAGATTATTGGGCCGATGCAGTTGATGAGATTGAAGTAAGGAAGAGAATGTTTTCTCGGTTGCCGATTACTCTGATCAGGGAATGTGAGGTTGTTCCAGTTCCGGACCAGGTCAATGAGGATATGGATGTTGTACATCCAGATTATGCAGTTGTTCGAGATACTCCACTTCCACCTATAGATTGGTCAGAGCCCGAGGTTGCAGATTTGGATACTCTTTCCATCCCAGTTATGACATTCACCAGGGCATGGGTTGACAGGAGAGTGAACAGATTGAAGAGTAGGTCAATTGCCTTGACTTACAATATGATGGAAGATCACAGGACGCCCACCACAGGAAGAAAGAAACAAATTACACGAGGTCCAGAGTCCAGAAAGAAAGAAATAGTTCAACCAGAACCTCCATGAGTCACAGTGGCAACACCCTTGGAGACACGTTCTCCAAGCATACAGGAGGTGTCTTTGTTTGCTGATCAAAGGATTGCAGTGAATCAGGTACCGGTAGTACAGGATGATATTCAGCCTCCACGGAGGGAGTCGATTGGCCAGAGTGCCAACGTACCTGTTAGGATTGATCAGCAGGATGATGAGGGGACTATTACTGACCCTCAGTTTTAGCAGGAGTTAGAGGAGGCCATGAACGATGGCGATGATGCGTCGTGATACTCGCAGCCACTTGAGGACGATGAGCCTCGCCAGAATGAAGAAGAAGTTGAACAGGTTAGAGAGGTCGAGGCACAGGAGCAGCAGCCCTTCGATATACAGTATGAGGTGCCCGATTGGCTTAAGGATAGAATGAGAAGAAGCCCGAGTGAGGAGATGGATCCAGCAGTTGAGATGGAAGAATTTTTGAACCGGATCAGTGCTCCTCCACCGAAGAAGAAGGCAAGAAAGTTTTCGAAGATCTCCACTGATGAGGATGGCTCTCGTACTCTTCACGTTGCTGTCCCACGAGTCGAGTGTGACCGGAATGAAGCAGTTCCTGAAAATTATGTGGTCACCACTCTAGATTTGGGACGCCCTACTGGTGCTCAGATTGTTGAGGAGTGTGATAACTCCTTCCTTGCCCTCAAGGATAGGTTATTCAAGAAAGAAGGGAAATATAAGAAGTTGAAACGAGAACACAAGGCCTTGATTGGATATGTTCAGCAGTTGTCTCGTTCTCGGGGGCAGGATGTACCAGTGATAGAGCCTCCAGCAGATATTCCTAGAGAGTCGATCAGCGGCTTGGTAGAGTTGGGGAGGATGGCACAGGAGGCAGATAGATGGGTCACCGGAGTTCGTGCTGAGACAGAGAAATTTATGGAGGACCTATCTTTTGCTTTTCAACAGGCCTCTACTATTTTGACACTGGATGGATGCGGTGGATCATGCTTGGGCGATGCCTCTATCTATCGTGAGTAGGGGTGATCCAAAGGCCTTGAGGTGTTGAGGCATGTGCCATTGCAGTTGCTGATTGATGGAGGTGTCATTCAGCGAATGACCGATATGATTTCTCCGCGGAATTCTTCGGCTATCATCATGCGGCTTCTTCGATGCGAGGCGGATTCAGCCGTGATACATAAGTATCCATATAGATGTTCGGAATACCTTCTCGAACATATTTGCTAGGCGGCTGAATCCAGATGAAGTTAATGTTGATAATTTGAGGGGTTTGCTGGTTCCCTTCTTCGTAGATGTTAAGACCTTTGTACAGGATGATTTCGAGAATACTGCTACATTCTCACTTTGATCCAGAACACGCAGGACTCCTTAGGCTGCTTGGAGGAAATCTTGTACAAGGCATGAGCATTCAGTCACGGTGTTAGAGTTTCAGTTAGATTGTGTTCCGCCTATTTCAGTTCATGAGGTTGAGGCCGTACTTAGCAGATTTGTTGAGTTGGCAGTCAGAGAGAAGGCCAATGGGAACGCACTACTGGACGAAGATCTTCTAGAAGACTGAATATGGAGTATTTATTACCTTTTTCTATTTTTGGGAGTGAGTGGGAATCTTTGATTCATTTAATGTACCACTCCCTATTCTGGCAGTTTTTAGGGTTAGGGCTGAGGTGGCACGATTCTGGCCACTCTATTGATTGTAACCCTAGCCGTCCTTTGGGACTTGGCTAGCTATAAAAGGGGGAGTCCCCCTCATTTGTAATTCATTAGAATTAGATTAGACATTGGAATAGTAGACATTGAGAGAGCATTAGCATTAGAGCTAGATAGTGTAGTATTGTAGAGCATTTTGCATAATTTGGAGAAGAGAGAAAGTTTTCCCTTTGAAAACTTTTGAGGAGATTGTTGTGTAACACATTTTATGATAATAGATCTTTTCATTGATGATGGAATTCGTCTTGTCATGAAATGCTAGCAAGGTTTCTTCTTCCTTTCGTATCCAAGTAGTTTAAATTCATGCAAGTAGCTTACTTTGGTGTGTGGTGTTTTATTGAGATAGCTTCGCTTTATTCCATACCACTAGCGCTTTGTTGATGATAAGTTCGCCTTGTGTGGTCGACTGGAGATTGTTTTGTGATTAACTTCGGTTGTGGTTTCATACTTATATGCCGCTCTGATGGTGTATGTATGTTAAGTCATAACTTGAACATCTTTTGCTATTTCCCTTTGAAGATTGCACCGATTTTACTGAGGCTGTCCGACGGAGGCTAGGTGAAATCCGGTTGAAGTCTATTGAAACAAAGCTCCACATATCCTGCATTTAGAATAGAATGTTAGTTTCTTAGGCCCTAAACCCCTTTTACTTTCCGTACATTTCTGATTAGTTTTAGGAAAGGAACCACATTGCCAAATCATACACGTAGGAATTCCCTTCAAATTACATATCAGCTGCTAACTGTGAGAAGTCTGAACAATTACGTAAGTCCCCTCGTAAGAACACAGCAAAACACATCAACCAAACTGGGTCTATTCGCACTTAAGGAACCTTGGAGTTGAACATGCGAACTTTCTCGCAATCTTAGCGCATGGAATACTTTGATCAAGAGAGAACGGAGTAGCCCCAAAACTATTTTGTTCTGCTGTTTGGTATGGTCACAAAAATCACATCAACAAGTCTTCAACTCGTTGATTGCAATCAGCTTCATGCCTTGATAAATCAGATTTGTGTTTGGTAATTCCCCCAAACCTTTCATCTTCAAGAGCCATATGGCCCTCAAACTCTGTTTCCTCTCCCATGTTACTTTGAACAAACTTGAAAGCAGCCCCAAACTTAAGCACATTAACACCATTGTTTGCTGATAGAGAACCCTTATCAAGTTCCATTTCTTCATCCGGATCAAAGGGAAATTCATCCCATACCGATTTGTCATCACTAAGTGCCTTCACACCTGGATCCCAAATGGTGAGAGGCTGATTGTTTTGATCACAAGAAAAGTGTTCTTTGTGCAACTTTTGGAGTGTTGATTCTTGGAATAGGTCAACTCCCAAATCACTAAAGCTGATATCTTCATAAATGCCTCCCTCCAATGGTTGGGTTTGAAGTTCAAACCCAAAACCACCCTTAACATTGTCACTGAAAGGGAGTAAGGAATCTTTAGAGCTAGCTGTTTGAAATTTTTTATCGTCCTTATCTTCAATGAACCTATCATCTATAGGTATGTTTCTGATCTCATCATGAACAGTCATATGCATGCCATAAAGGTCTTCTTGATCACTTGTAATAAATTCATCTTGTGAAAACTCTTGAGCTTTTTGGCCAGCAACATAAAAAGAATTATCCATCACCACATCCTCAACAAATGGAGGCATAAACACTACGGCATCTTTACCAATGATATCATTATGGTAATGATCAAAAGCTGGTTCAAGGACACCACTAGTATTCTCCTCATCAATGCACTCATCCCATACAACAGTTCTAACAACATCTTCTGTGAAGCCCTTAGTATCAAAACCTTCATGGGATGAATCCAAATTAGGATTCAAGTCTGCTGCTATATTCTTTTCACCGAACTGATCTTTGTCATTTGCTATCACATGCAAGTCTAGGGGAGTATTATAGGGCTCTCCCACACACTCCTCAACTGTCAAGGTTTCTATATCAAACTTACGATCATTTTGAGGTGACATGTGCACCTTACTTGTGCCATCTTCAATATTAATTGACTGATTTTTCTCTTTGTCATGTTCATTTATGGGCTGCAATCCACAAACAGGCACTTCTTCTTCCTTCCTTGCACCTACAACCATGGCATGTTCTGCTTCCTCCTTAATCATTTTCTTGATGTAGTTGACCATAGCCCGCTTCCCAGGGTAATAAATGACCACACAATCCAAAAAGGTATCAAATGAAACATCGTTCTTAAACTCCTCTGTCATGCTCTGATAATCTTTATGGAGTTTGGCAGCCTCATGTTCACATTTCCTCTTGAACTGGCATTCTTTAGACACCTCAATCAAATCCGACTTCTCATGATTCCTGGACTTCAGGAAACGCAACATCTTCAAAACTTCTGAGAGCTAAACTGAACTTTGTTCTGGCCTCTAGTGTAGAACTGATTTCTCTGTCATTCAACTGTCAATTGAACCTTGATGGGCACAGGATGGCAGGATCTTGGCTCTGATACCACTGTAATGAACCGGACCAAATTTTTTCAATTCTCAAATTACAATCAGCAATGCAACACACCCGTTAGGGTTAGATAAATCAAACCAGCAGTTACAATATAACTCTTTGCCAAGAATGCGCACTCAATCTCAACAAGAGAGAGGCTGTCATATGGCAAGAGGATCGTCAGTACAATAAATCAGAACTGCAACTGAAAGTAACTCAACACCAAGTATGTGCTACCCAAACCAAAATGGAATGAGGCGACCATATGGTGGAGATTTAAAGAAATACAAATGCAACTTCAAAATAAACTCAACACCCAGAATGTGCTTTCAAACCCAGAGTGGGAATGGAGCTACCATAGGGCAGAGATGGAAGATATTACAATGCAATTCAACTATAGATAGGCGGCAAGCCAGCCTCTTCCACTTATGCAGTGGGCAATTACCAAAACATAAAGAGCCAGAATGAAGAAATGCTGACAGTACTACTGTGCAGCTTACAATATGATGGAGAATGCCTGCAAAAACACGGATTAGATCTCTTCAATTTGCTGCAATGATAAGTATGTCCTCCACATGGTCTAATATGACTATTTAGCACTCTAGCCACACTAAAATGCAATTTTTCCAAGTCTGGTCTGACAGACCAGCAACATGAATGACTGAACCAGCACCCCTTAGACTCACTAAAATGCTCATATATCACTCAAAACAGACCCAAAAGACTTCAAATTTGATGCAATGGACCTATAAAAAGATGGCGCCTAGTTTAGTTATGAGAAAGGACAGCTAAAAGTGGCTATTAATTAATGGCACGGATCCCAAAGCACTCCAGAAAGGGCGCCCTACAAGGAATGACGAATTTGCTTTATAAAATCATAAACTTCGTATTAAAATCTGCAAATATTCATGAAGGGTCTCTTCCAACAGAGAAAACCAATGAGACAATACCCAGAACAACTCTTTTTGTATTTTTTGATTTATGAGTGAAACTATAGATTCAGCCTTGTTATCAGCAACTTCAGAAAATGACATAAAATGCAATAAACTGAACTACATAAGTAAACCCAAACTACAAATGCAAACCTCACTACAAAATGTCACTCAAACAAGCAAACCTCTCCACTAGGTGCTATCTCTCAAGCACGAAGTCGAGCCAAGGCTAGGAGGCATTCATTCCTCGAAGCAATCCTGTTACCATTTCGGCAGCATAACAATATAGAAGTCATAAGATGTCTAAATGAAGACCCAAAGCTCCCTTTTATAATTTTGAGAGGACCCTCCGGAAGCTTCTAGAAAGAAACCCTAATTTTCAATTTTGTAACTATCTTCTTTTCCCTCCAATTTGGGCGCCCCCTTTCATGAAGTTAATATTTCTTTATTTTAAAATCTTTTCCTTCATAAAAAGGCGTCCTTTTCTCCAAGTAATATTTTTTGACTTTAGAAATATAAAATATTTCCTTCATGAGACAATACCCCTCAAGGTCCCCTTCTTTAAAACAACTTAAAGTCATAATACTAGGACAAGGGGTTATTTTATAAAATAAAACATTATTGTCTTTAAAATACTTATTCCTCCAAAATGAACCCCTTACGCCAAAATTCAGAATTACCCAATGAACTGCCAGAAGAGGAAAGTTGACTGAGCTGGTGCTGACTGGACCACTGCCAAAAATAGAATTTACTAAAAATAGTAAATTCGGAAAGTTGCTCGGAATGCAATGCATGCGCCACCATTGCGAAGCTCTCTGAAAACCCAGAAGGAATCCAGAATCCGAACACCCAAACTCCAACAAACAAAACCCTGAATCTTCAAGAGAACCCGCCAAACAGTCGAAAACCCTAATTCTGCCTCTGACTAGCCGACAGCACCCTGGGGATAGGCCATCAATCACTGAGAAGTGCAGTGCTAAAAACGGGGACATTACATCATTTATTTTATAGAGCAGATCGCCCTCTTTCCTTGAGCCGTACCATTCAGCTGTACATTGAAGTCTGTGCAAAATAAATGAAAGGTTTTAGATCTGTTTCCATTGTCTCATCTTAGGCGTCTCCCTTGTTAAGGTATATTGCATTCGATTTCATGTTATTCCGATGAGTTTTGTGGGGGTTATGATCAATTGAGTGTTTTCTAAAGCTGCTGGTTATTCTTACAAAAAACAGATTTGTAACAAAAACAGATTTAGAAGTTGACCCTTTGAAAGTTGTATTGTTTGGCACTTCCTTTCAAGATAAGAAGTTCTTTGTGATGTAACGCTAAGCTCTCAATGTTCTAAGCTATTGGCAGACGAATGATTCTTATTCTTGTAAACTGACAGTAGTACTGGCAGTCTCTTTCATTGTTGCTCAATTCTGATTTGTAACGCTTCTTTCATTAAAGTTGTTGTAATAGATCTATCTCCGCCCTATGGTAGCTACTTCCCATTCTGGGTGAGCAAGCACATTCTGGGTGTCGAGTAGTTTTCATCTTTCAGCATTATCTATTTCAAGCATTGAATTCTGTAATCACTCCGTCATATGGTCGCCCCTCACTCCGCATTGGATTGGGTAGCACATACTTGACGTTGAGTTCCTTTCTGTATTTAGAGTAGAAGATCCTCTGACCAATGCTCGCCATCATCGGCGCCATTCTGGTTAGAGTTATAGCATAAGCAGTTTGATTTAGATCCTCTGACTAATGCTCGCCATCATCGGCGCCATTCTGGTTAGAGTTGCTTTCTTGCACGTTTTGGTTTTCTCCTCTAACCTTAACGAGTGCACTGCTTTGTAAATTGAATTTGAAAAACGAAAAAATTTGGCTCGGAATATTTCAAACTGTCATCAACATTTTGTATGTGGGAATCAAAAAACAGATAATGTTTGTCCTGTAAGCAATCATCCCAATGATCAATAAGAGATGAAGAATCCCATGATGTAGTGTCCACACAAGTAGTTTGAGCATGAACAATTGTAGAACTTGCAAGTGCTAAAGGTGAAGAGCCCTCAACCTCTTGATGTTGACTTGAAGATGTAGGAGAAGAAGCCTCTATAGGTGTAATGTCCCTAGCTAATTTAACCTTCAATTTTCAGATTTTAGCTCTCGGACATTTCGTCAAACACTTTGCTGATGAACTTTCTAATTGCTGTTGTGATGTCTTTGTGTGTTGATTGCATACAATGATTGCATAAATTGAATGGTCTTCAATGTAAGTATTCCAATGACTGATTTACAATGGATTTTCAATGCAAGATGTATATAATGCAAAACAAAGTTGCTGATATGCAATTACAGCAAAGGATATTTAAACAAACATTTGTCCAGCAACCCTCATACTGCTTATATTGCTGTTTGGGAATTCCAGAAATTACAATGCTCAAAGTAATTATAATGCAGTGTCATGTATCTCAGTCCTAAGAGCAGATCTTATGAAGATGCAAGCATTACAAAACCACTATTCAATGGATCATGGAAATGATAAATGCAATAGTAGCTACTGTAGATGACAGCAACCTTAAATACAATTACAATGCTTGTAAAATGCAACTTTACTACTTACAAGCATGTCATATGCAACTTCAATCAGATTTATCAATGTTATACAATGATACTGCTGTAGATAATAGAGACTATATTCCTATGCACTAGTGATGCAAGTCTTCATATGCATATGAATACAAAATGTAAGAACCTGGAAATTGCGGTGGTGTGTAGGTAAATTTGAATATGGTCTTTGACCATTCAAATTTATTTGATGCTCGATAAGTCCAAAATCTCCATACTCGATTCCAATGGCTGCACCAAGCTGTGCCTTGTAAATATTCTTGTCTTAATCAAATAAGACGCCTTCCTAGAATTTATCGAATCTTCCTTGCTTCGGCTTGACTTATTCTGGGTGCCATCGATCCTTTTGGAAGGCCCGATAATATCTTCTCTCCCAGTCGATTCTTTTGTCTTCACCGCTGATGTGTGTTTGTCTTCTTGCACACTTGTCTTTATCTGACGATTTCTTCACCTCCAGCGATTTGGTTTAAATCTCCACAAATATTATATTCGCTCTTGACTTATATTTGCTTTGCCAACAGCTCACTCCAACTTATAATATCGTCTAGGTATAAGCTGCAATATTATCTTTTTGTCTTTATCGATCTGTCCAAGCTCCTTCAGAAAATAATAATATTCAAAAAGCCATGATGTTGCTACCAATGAGTCTTTCAAGAGCACAATTTCCTACAAATGAAATCGATCTACCACTACAAATATAAAATCAAACCAGCCAGCAATCATAATTTGATCTCACAAATTGAATGGGTTCACTTAAATCGATTTTCTCTTTATTTCTCTAGAATTCTGTAATTACACAAACTGAAAGTTCTCTTCACCACAACCTGCAAATAAATCAATTTCTCCAAATTTCCAATCTTCTCAGATTTGGCCAAAGGCCATTAAATCTGATAAATATTCAATCGTCCCCAATTGATGTAGCAATACCTTAGCTGCCACAATCAACTCAGCTAGGGCAGTAATACAATAGCTATTGCACTTGTAGAATCTCTTCAATGAAGCACAGATTGGACTTCTAAATGAAGCCCACAATCAAGCAATTATTCAGCTGATATTTCACATCCTCAAAATTGCATAACCAATGAGAGTTTTCATTCCCAATGGCTGGAAATGGCAGAAACCCTAGCTGGCTTCCTCACCAAGCAAACACATCAAAGCAAATATCAATTCCTGGATGATTAGAAGCTATCGAATAAAATAATCTTCTAATTTGGTTGGTTTTCTTACTGCTGACAAATCACCAATTTGTCTCATCTGAATATTCTCAATATTGCGATTTGATTCACTATATCGAATTTATTCCAAGACGCCTTTGTTTTATCTTTCCTTTCTGAATTTGTCTTTTTTGTCTTTTGCGTCAGACTTGCCACATCTCGAGAGAAATCACCTGTCCAGATTCGATAATCTACCAAGGCAAGTATTCGGTTCTTTATTCCTCCAATAATGTATTCAACCTGCTTTGTCTTTTGCAGTTGCTAAGAGAGCAAGGTGCTTGTTAGGTGTAACTATGATCTCCCAGTAAATTGTATATTAGTTACAATTGATGACTGTGATTGAAATAACCTTCAAGAATATATGTTCCTCCAGAATTCTAACTTTTCCTCCAAATTCCACAAACTTGGTCAATGACCATTAAGTTTGTATAATCGAATCAACCAACAGTGAATTCCTTTTCCAGGTGGGATTTGTAGTAATACATCAGCTACCACAAATCAAGAATGTAAATAATGATTACAACAATACCTCAGTTGTTGCAATCAACTCAGCTAGGGCAGTAATACAACAGCTACTGCACCTGTAGAATCTTTTCAATGAAGCACAGATTGGACCTCTGAATGAAGCCCACAATCAAGCAATAATTCTGCTGATATTTCACAGCCTCAAAATTGCATAACCAATAAGAGGTTTCGTTCCCAATGGCTGGAAATGGCAGAAACCCTAGTTGGCTTCCTCACCAAGCAAACACATCAAAGCAAATATCAATTCTTGGATGATTAGAAGCTTGAAAAACCCTCTCTTTATACTTTTTCCCAAGGAGAGGTCAATTCCTCTAGAAGCTTCTCAAATAATATTATAATATTTGCACTTTACAAATATTAAAATATGACTAATATAAATTGCAAATATAACATTATAACATAATATTAAAATAATAATTATTATTAAAGTTACCTTTAATAATAATTAAACATTATATCTTAACAAAACTCCTTATTTCTCCAATTGAACTAAATCTAGGAAAATGGAAACCATCAACTGACTAGGTAACTGCCTCCAAAAGACCCTCTAACTAAGCTCCTTAGCCTACAAGAGTCAAGAATAGGCTAAACCCTCTGAAAACTGATGCTCACAAAAATGGGGACATTACAATAGGAGTCACAAAAGTTGAAAAATCAATTGTTGTCTCTAGAGGAGGAGAAGATTTGATGGCCCTTTTATGTTCAATACTTTGCCAATAATTTAGCATTTCTAATGTTTCTTCATCATATGAAATATTATCACAATCTTCTAGGGGAACTGAATAATCAAAAAGAGGATCATTTGAGAATGGAGGATCATCTGGATCTCCATACATCTTCCAAATTTTAAGCTAAGAAGAAATAGAGGAATTAAAATCTGATAGGATAATCCTTGTATTGGAATTTACATTAAGATGCATAGTTCCAACAATGTGACATTTCTTGAGATACAACTCTATGTTCTCCCAATCATTTGGTGGTTGAGGAACCACTTCATAGAAGTAGGGTATGAGGTTAAGCCATTTGAATTGCTTCATCATACCATTTAACATATACTAATGATATTTTCCTCAAAGTAGTCAACAACTAGACTATTCCAACAAAAGGAAATGTAGAACTACAAACACACCCCCAAAAGTCGCTCAGTCATAGAACCCCCACAAAAAAATATAATTTGGCACTTTATATTAGTGCAGTTACAATTGCCACTTGCAAGAGAAAGCTAAGTGATCTTTAATCTCAATGGATTACAATTGCCAAAATAAGGCTATATGTTCAAAGTACATTTTTTTATCACAATGATTATAAACTAATAGCACCACTATGAAGTACACGAAAAAATTATGCACTTGAAAAAATTGCACCTAAAAAGGAGTTTGTATGAGCTTGAATGGAGCCTCGAAAGTTTCCAAAATGAGAATAGTTCAACAACAACTATGAAAAATTGCAATTTCTAGAAAATCCGTGCACCAATCTTTTTTTAAAAAAAGATGCACTAGCATGTAAAATTAGCCCAAATAAAAAAAACTCGAGAAAAGGAGGTCAAAAGCCCAAGATATGAGCCTTTAATTTGCAACTTGCCAACAGAGACGGTAGAATTCTGAAAAATCTTCTTCCAAATTTAGCAAAATTGCCACCAAATTTGGAAAACCCGCCAAATGTGAAACTCTGCTAGATTTGGAACCTCTGCTAAAAATAAAATTCTCTGGCCAAATCTAGACCTCTACTAAATTTAGAATTTTTCCAAGTTTAGTGGGATTGCCAATGTTTCTGCCAAAGTTGGCGGACTACAAGAGAGATTTAATTTTTTAATTTTTCTTAAATTTTTATTTTTGAAAAATTAAAAAAAAAAACTAGTGGGAGGCCATGTGGGACCACAACCCACACCCCACTAAAAGGGCCCGAGCCCTATATAAGGTTCACGACCCTATGGGGGTTTGCAGATTTTTTATGGGTTGCTGCCTCTAAGTAGGCGTGGGGCTCGAAGGGTGCCCACAAGCATGCTTTTGAGTACCCTCTGTGCAAGGGCCGATAGGGACTTGCACAAGGTACCCTGTTGGTACCATTTAAAGTTTTTCATTATTTGCAAAAAAAACTTTTGAAAACATAAAAAAATACGGATAATAATTATTTTGATTTTGATTTTTTTTTTTTTGAAAATTTTTATTCGCAAAGAAAAAATAAAATCATATTGTGTAGGGGTTGAGCTATATGGTCTAGGAAACAAAAAAAATTGCTTCAGAGGGCAACTTTCTCCAAAATCAACAATTGGACAGTTGATCTTGTAGTTCTCGGGCCTTTTGAACATGATGGCAATGTTGGATTTGACCCAAAATGCTTCAAAAATATGGCTACCTTTTAGATCTGACAACCAACACTCAACTTCAAACCCTTGTAGATCTGGCCTCCACTGTCCAACTAGAATGAAACAAAAGGAAAATATGACTTTCTCAGGCACTCTCGACATAATGATGAGGTTAGATTTGCCCAAAGTTACAAAAATTGCCTAGACTCACCTAGACTTGACAAGTCTTGAGGTGAGCCAGGCTCAACGAATTTGGGAGACTTGGATGCAGAGTACTCGCCAAACTCGCCGATTTTGGGTGAGTCCCGAGCTTGAGACTCGACTGCGGCAAGGATAAAGGGAAAACAAAAAAAAAACATGAACAAAGCTTTTCACTTAAACTTTTTTGTTTTATGTTTGTCTCCTTCACCCTAAAAGTAACTTCATTTCATTTTCAAGCCAAAGAAGAAGGAAAAAAAAGACATTTGAACCAAAATAGATTTGCATTGAAGGAAAACAAGCAAGGAGATTGAGCAAAAATGGGTGGTTGGATAACATTTGTGTATATTTGTAGCTACTTTTGGTGCATCTAGAGGAGTCTAGAAGGATTGGAAAGAGTTCACCATTGATTTCAAGGAAGATTTATGAGGTAAGTTTAAATTTTGAAGGTTTTTTTTGTTTTATTTTAACCAAAATTTCATTTTTCTTCTAAATTTCTTCTTTCTTTTTTGTATTTTGTTTTAGTGGAACACATAACAAACCCTAGGTGTGTTTAATTTTTTTGTTGAACGAACCCTAGGTGTTTTTGTAAAAAAAAGTTTTATAGTTTCAGACCCTAGGTTTTTTTATATTAGTTAAAAATAAACCATGCATGTTAATTTTTTTCTATTTATGTGTTATTGCAGCATTGTTTAGATTTATAAATTGTCTTTATCACAATGTCTCAAACTCCAATTAGAAAGGACCTTTGTTGGAAACAAGCCATTATTACCCTAGAAAAAAGAAAGGAGAGGTAACATGTTTTCGTTGGAAAACAACTATGCATGGGGGAGGCATTAATAGGTTGAAATACCATCTTACACATATATGAGGCTGAGATGCTAATCCATGCCCAAAAGTGCCTCCTGAGGTTATGCGTGAAGTGCAAGTTCAATCGGAAACCTTTGAGCAACAAAAAGAACTAAAAAAGTGGCAAAGAGAGGAGATGGCAACCATTGGTGGAGTTGGAGACTGTTCTTCTTCCATTCCTCCATTTCGTCTATCTACAGGTGTTGGTAGTGGTAGTGGTAGTGGTAGTGGCAGTGGCAGTGTTAGTATTGGGCCTAGAGTTTGTGCATCTAGGTTGGATTCATATATTTTGCCACACACTACTCCGGGTTCCCAACCATCACTTGAGAACATGAGTTGGAACAAAGATAAACATGATGAAGCCAAAAATGCAATTAGAGACTGTTGGTTCTATTGCAACATTCCATTCCATGCAACTACATAATTCTATTTTTTTTGTTTTGTTTTAAAATATATAGCTTGATAGTTGATTCTTTGTCTCTTGAATTTTTATATTTAGAGCTATGTCAAATTCAAATTTAAATTCTCCATTTTACAATACTTATTTTATTTAATTTATTTGTGTTAGATCTTATTGGCAAAACATGGTTGATGCCATTACTATTTGTGAGGCAATGTTCAAAGCCCCTAATGATGAGGAGATAAAGGGCCCCATTTTGTTACAAAAGGTGTCTGATGTGAAAGCCACAATAGAGGAGTAGCGACACATATGGATGAATAAGGGTTGCACCATCATGACTGATGGTTGGATAGATAGAAGAAACAAAACATTGCTCAATTTTTTTGTTTCTTCATTAGGTGATTTTACTTCCTAAAATGCATTGATATAGTGATTAACAATCAAGATTTTTAATTTATGCTTTATTGAATCATTGATTTTGTTTCCTTCTTAGGTGACACTATGTTCATCAAATCTATTTATGCATCGAGGAACACCAAAAATGTTGAATTCCTTTGTGAGGCTTTGGAGGGAGTCTTGGTTGATGTGGGTGAGAAGAATGTGGTGCAAGTAGTTACATATAGTGTAGCAAATTATGTTGTTGCAGGTAGACTACTGATGGATAGGCAACCATTATTATTTTGGGCTCCTTGTGTTGCTCATTGCCTTGACCTCATATTGGAGATCTTGGCAAGATTGCATGGATCAAAGCATGTGTGGAGATAGCAAAAAGTATTTGTGAATTCATATACAATCACACATGGGTCCTCAACCTAATGAGGCAATTCACATGGCAGAAGGAGTTGTGTTACACCCCATTGTGCGTGTTGTACCCCAAAATTAAAATTTTTGTTACACTTGGACATTTTGAAGAAATGAGTAAAAGTCTTGTTAAATCAGTCAAAAAACGTCAAAATTTGGGTGTGCATGTCTTGCATGAGGGATTAAAACACAAAAATTTCAAAATCTGACGATCTGGGTTTGCTCAGAGCAGCTTAACCTACAAAACCCAGATCTCAGTTTTTCATCCCTAAATTTTTAGGAAAACTGCTATTTTTAGAAACTTTCTAAAAATAGTATCTTTTTCTAGGTTTTTTGGGTTTCTTTCAAAGCGGATACTGACAAAACTTTCTAAAAATAGAAAGTTGGTCCGTTAGTGTCCAAACTGATTTTGATTGGCTCAAAATACGTCCATATCAAGCTAGTGCAGTCAGAATCTCAAAAAGGTCAGTTTTGCTCTAGTGGGTCTATTCTGCTTTTTTAGAAGCATTTCAAGAGTTCCAAAGCCATCAATGGAGGTCAGTCGGATGCCAGGTGTCAGATTCAATGATCAAGCATCGAACAAAAGATGAAATGATGAACACGCATGTTGAACGAGGAACGAGGAAGGTGAAATCTACCAGATTTTGACTAAGTCTGCTTGTCATGGGCGCCCCAGGAGAGAATAGGCGCCCATCTTTTTAGGGCACCAGATGATCGAATTAGGGTTTGAGCTCTCAGTCAAAGTTATTCAGAACCCTCTCAGCTTCACAACGAGTCCGACAGTACAGTCAACGGATCATCCAGTCACCCAGAATTCGAGGTCAAACAGGGAAGTTTCAAACAGAAGATGGAATGAAAATCATGAAAATGTTTGAAAAGTTTCTTAGTCTGGGAACTTTCAGTGCCCTTGGTTCCCAGGGGTGCCCATCTTTTTGAGGGGCCTAACTCAGCAGTAAGGGTTCGCAATTGTGCTCAATCTCTCCAGAATTCAAACAGCTTCGCAACGGGTGTCTTCGTCAGAGCATCTGACTTGTCATTCTCCGACAAATCCAAATCGAGGTGACAGTATTGAATGAAGGTTTGAATTTGAAGATAAAATCTAATGGAAAATATTCTAAGTCTGGAGCAAATGGGTGCCCCTAGAAGGGAAAGGCACTGATGATTTTGAAGGGCCAAACGAATGATTTTGCCAGTGAAGCCTCCAAGATGACTTCCTCAGAACTGGTCAGGCTTTCCAACGAGACCTTCAGCATGTCAATCCGAGATGGCAGTTGTCAGATGCAAAAGGCTGAACAGAGGGTTTAACGAGAGTGAAAATTTGAAATTCAAAAGCAAAGGTGAAAACACTGAGAAATTGGCTAACTCTGGTGAAGTTGGGCGCCCCAGCTTGCCAGGGGCGCCCAAGCTTTTGAAGGCCTGAAATCAACTTTTTGGCAAAGAGATCCCCAGAAGACCCCTCTCAGAATCTCCTCAGCTTCGCGACAAGCCCAGCCGTCAGTCAATCCGAGCTCTGGATCACCAGATCAAGCGAGATCATCTGTAGAAGTGAAAGGATGAAAAAATAAAAAAATGGCTAAGTCTGCTTAAGATGGGCGCCCCTGGAGAGAAAGGGCGCCCAAGATTTTGAGCCCTGAGATGTTAGAATTTGCAAATACGGCTTCTAAGATCACTTCGTCAGTTTCAGTCAAGCTATCCAATGGGGCTGACAGTCAGTCAATCGGATTAGCGTAGCTCCCAGAATCAAGATTTCATCAGAAGATCATAGGGAAAAGGAAGAACTTGAAAATCATAAAAATGGCTAACACTGTGAAAGTTCGGAGCCCCTGGAGGAAATAGGCTCCCATGAATTTGAAGGTCAAACGAAGTTTTTCGCTAGAGGTGCCTCTAGGACAATCTTCTCAGAATCAGTCAGGCTACGCGATGAATCATTCGGCTCGTTCATCGGATCAATTTGGAAGCCAGAGATCAAGGTCAATCTAGGGGTCAAAATGGAAGAAAAGTTGAAAAACTCAGAAAAGTGGTTAAGTCTGAATGAAGTAGGTGCCTATAGCCAAGAAGGGCGCCCAACTTACAATGCCTTAGTGAAATTTTCAAAGTTTTCAAAAGATTCAAAATCGCAAGAGGAAGGGAATGTCCAAGTTCATTGAATAGGCCAATTTTAGGGTTTTGAAGATAAAAACAAAAGAAAGCAAACCTATTTCAAACCCTAAGTATATTTAAAACATCTCTTCCATTCAATCTTCATCATTTTTGCAGGTGGCGTCCAAAGGAGAAGAATAGAGCAGCAAATTTGAAGTTTTATTTCAAGATCCAAGAGCTCAAGGTTGCTGATTTTTATGAATAATTTTCAGACCAGCAACATAAGACCTTGCTTTTTCATGCCTTTTCATCCAGAAGATCAAATTTTTGAAGGAGAAGGTCAAAGAATTTTAATTTTCAGCTATCTGGGTTTCGTCATGTCATTCTTTTGAAGAATTTTTGGAGAAATTCATCAAGTTGCAGCAGCTGCTTTTTCCTTGCATGTCAGTGAAATCTTCAGAGTTTGCAAATTTTGATCATCTGGGTCCTCTCAAACCAGTCTTTTGAAGAAAACCCATATCACAATTTTTTAAGAAAATTTCAAATTCTAAGGTTGGCTTCTTTTTCGATCAGTCATCAGGGTCTTTCAAATCTAATCAACTGGGTCCATTTCTAATTGTATTATGAAGGAAACCCAGGTGCCAGCTTTTTCGGTGAAAAATTGAAGAAATTAGGGTTTGCTGCTTTTTCAGTCAAAATTCAAGATTTTCAAAAACGGACGATCTAGGTTGTATTGCAATGAAATTCTGAGAAAAACCCGTATCTCAGGAAAAATTCCAAAAAATTTGTCCGTTTGAGACTAAAAAACCAGCATTCTAAAAATAGAAAGTTGCTCAAAGCTTGTCTGAACATAGGCGAGTTTACAGTCATTCTTCAAGGTTTTCAATATGGAGTACACTCCCCTTGAGCTTAAGACCAAATCAGCACTATGTCAGAACTTCATCATCTCAGCTGAACAACACAAGGAGGTGTGATATGAGGAAAATGAAAGGTATAAAAAAGAGTTGTGCAATACTCTTCTGTTGGAAATCAAGCGAAGTGTCAGAAGCATAAAGTTGCAGAGCCACCAAGTTATCAATTAGTGAGTCATCTTTTCGGGCAACGATGTTTTTCAAGAACATAACTCATAAAGTAGCAAAAGAAGTGAAGGATTCTCTAAGTTTGATCACAGAAGGCGAGATCTTGGAGAATCAGAATATTGCCTTAGATGGTATCAATGCACCTGACCGGAACCCAGTTTCCTGCTTTTTAGCGGATATGATTGAGATTTAAAGCGGCTTTCATCTAGAAGCTTTCTTTCCGCTTTCTTTCTATTCTTGGAACGATTCTTATCCATTCTTTGAAGAAGAGAAAGAAGATAAGGGTAATAGTTGGCGATTCCTGCTTTTCCCGCTTTCTTAGGTGTTAGATGTTATCTTCTTTCTAGATTTAGAAATAAAGCTTGCTTGCTGAGCAAGCCCTAGATTGTGAAAGCAAGGAGATTTTAGGGTTCCCTACTCCTTTGCTTGCCTATAAATAAGAGCCTTTGCTCATTAGTTTTCTTTAACAGTTATTGTGTTAGCAAATTGCGAGCCTATATTGCAGCAAGTTGTTATTCAGTTTCAGTTCAATTGTGTTGTGATAGCAAATTGTTGAGCCTCTTTAGCCAACAAGGAGTTAGTGTGATTGCTGTTTCTATTGTGTAAGAATAAGATTGCAAGCCTCTTTAGCTGCAATTTCTTATTCCAAGCATGTTAGAAGTGAGTTTTGTTCAAGAAGTTCAAGTAATAAAATCATGAGCCTCCTTTGCCTTGATATAAAATCTCCAATTTCCGTTATTTGTGTTATACTTTTATGATCTTGATTTCAACTTACATTGAAGTGTGTAGATGTTCGTTGAGAAAGAGTTTATCGAAGTATTTTGTCAAAAATCTACCTTGTTAATTTCTAGTTTCTCTTGCTCTGCTTATTACTTGAGAAGTTAGAAACGTCTTTAGTTTAAGTTAGTCGTAGTTGAAGTTCTTAAATCAGAAAATCTTAGCTGCGGCGTTTGTGTTTTATAAACCTTGTGCTCTAGCTGATCAAAAAGATAGGCAACTTAGTTTTAGTTTACTTTCTTGAATACCATCAGCAAGGGGGAGCTTCCCCTCCTAATTTGAAGAGCAGTTTATCTGTGCATAGCTGTCCGTTTCAAATACGCATTCTAGAGGTTCAAATTTAAACGCCAACAGTGCGTTTACCTATTTACTATTACTATGATTGGTTAAAATATTGAAAATATGAATGTGCTTGTCTTTCTAATTGAAAAACATGTGTTTGTACTTTGTTTATATGTATCATTGGAAAAAGATGAATGAAAGTTAATTTGATTTGATGTTAGATTAAATGAATAAGTAGAATGAATGTTGAATTAATTTAATGTGCTGATTATGAAATGTATAATGCAAATGATCATTTTAATGAAAAACTAACTACTATTGCAATGTTCTAAGTTGAATGTAGATGGGACCAAGCCTCCGGAAGGGAGGGGAAGTATCACTCAAGAGAAGTGATTGGTCGGGTAACCCTTAAATGAAGCCTAAATGAGCTTTTTTACACACGCACATATATTAAGGTCCAATTGAGTCGTAGTTCAGGAAATTGGTAAGTCACCCCTTAAGTTTTGTTTGTGTTTGAATTGAACGGAATTATGAGTCTGCAGTGAACATTCTTGTTGTGGAGTCTCCTTTGTATAAATGAGCTCTTTCTTATTTGTTCTTTATTCAATCAATGAGATATATATACATGGAATGTATATATATGTATACATGTACATGTCGACAATAAACCCATACACATGAGTTAATATGTACATGAGTATACATAGGTAGACGTACCTACGCATGCTCATGAACGGATTGCTCATGGGCATGAGCGTATCGAATGGATAATGAGACATGTATATATATATGTGTGTGTGTGTGTATACACCGCATGCATATATGTCTATCGATAAGTTTGCAAATATATGCGGTTGATTGTATAAGCAAATGAATATATGAGATATATGCATATATACATATACATACACATATTGATATACGTGTATGCGTCGATGTGATGGAACGTCCATACGAATATATCGATATATGTATATATACGTAAACACGTATGGCATTATTTAACATGGATGTATGCATTTGAAATACTGAATGATGTATATTTATTATTGTATGAGTTGATGGATATATATATATGTGTGTGTGTGTGTGTGTGTGTATGGATAAAATGTTATGTTTGCATAAAGTGCTGATGTTTTAAATTACTAAGTGCATACTATACGTTATATAGCGCGCAAAGCATATGAGTATTGGTGCAACAATAATGCATGCTTTACGGCAGCGCTAAAGTCATTTAATATAAACTGTCAAAGCTTGCAAATACAGTGCAATATATATAAAACTCAGTCAAGATTTTATAAAAGATATTTGGCGTGCATTTAAATGCATTGATTTGGTCATAAAACAGCAAACACTAAAAGCAGGAAAGAAGGTTAAAGTGGCGCCAAATTATGAAAATTGCATTGCATTAGAAGTCTAAATTGTAAGCTATGTCCAGTGATGGAAGACAAAGTAAAATGGAGAACAAGTCAAGTAGAAGTTGGCATGAATTGAGTCGACCTATTTGATAATTCACCTTGCATTTCTGGAACGCATTCTTGCTATCTCTATTTTAAGTGACCTATTGCTTTGTTTTGCTGAGTATTGAGTTTTAATGCTGCCACCCATTGAGATTAGTTGTTGAGTCGATCTTAAGAGCTGAGAGTTGTCATTTAGCATAGCTTGCTTGTAGGCAACAAAGTCTCATATTTCTGTATAAATAGGGGGAGGATTTCCTCATTTGGATGCACAATTCACTTGCATTCTGTTGCTTTTTATCTGAGTTATTCTTGTTTGAAGCTGAGAGTTTGTTTGTGAGGATATTGAGAGAATTATTGTGAGAATATCTGTGAGTGGGTTTAGAGAATTGTTGAAGAGTCTTCAAATAGATCTTGGAGGGGATTGAGCTTGAAAGTCAGTTTATTTCAATTGGGATTAGCGTTTAACAGGCATATTTATTCTGCTCTCTTATGTTTTATTTGCTTTGGAAAGATTGAGTGTTGATGTTTGACTTATGTTGTATAATGCATTGATTTGCTAGAATAGGGAAAGGTTATGTTTACTTCTATAGAAATTGGAAGAATCTTATTACGCTTTATTCCTGTGAACCTTATTAGAGTGTTTGTACATACTCCATATTAAGGAGTGAATGCGTTCATTAGTATTATATACTAGGGAAAGAAGAAGCTTAAAGTAGCTTGTGAAGTATATGTTTCAAGTTATTTGTGTAATCCGAACTATAGAGAGTTCGTAGATTACCTTGGGATTAGATTAACCAATGAAGGAAATAGCTTATGGGTAGCGTTACTTAGTAGGATTTTTATAGTCATATAAAAGAAATAGGTTGTTCTTGGGGTTAACAATTGTCTTAAGAAGGGAATTGCCTATGCATAGTATATGAATGGTTAGAAATCAAATCAAGCTAGGGTAGTGGGTGAAGGCATGACACTTTTATATATGAAACTTTGGCCAAAGTAGTGTAAGTAGCCCATGTTTACACTGTCAATTCACTATGATCCAGTTAGACATTCTAGTCCAAGGTTGTCATAGTCGTAGGTAGAAGCTACCATATGATTAAGTTCTAGTTTGTAGGACACAACACTAAGCTCAGGAAGGGCTATTTTGTTATGGGGTTATCCAACCAATCTCTTCGTCGAAGGGAAGGGCCATCTTACCATATGTGGTAGACGTGCGGGGGATTGCATTAAAGTCCGTGGTTGGCCGAAAAGTGCTTGAGTGATGCTTCTCCTCATCCGTAGGCGGCCGAGATTTGAGGGGGACTACTTGGACCATTCGTATCTATTGGTTATGAAGCTCAGTTGAGTTATGTATGTGTCATTGTATTCTAGTTTTGGAAATATGTAAATGTTTATATTGGAAATGAAATCAATACATGGAACATTGTTATGGAAAATATGCTCTTTATTCTCTTTTTAGAAAGAAAGTTTTATCGCTATGAATTTTGAACATAGTTTATTTATTTGAGGTTAAAATATAGTGAATTTACTTTCATAGAACAATTGGCATGTTACAAGTTGGCTCATCCTGGAATAACCCGGTTCGCTAGCAATTTCATTACATTACAATCCTTGTTGCAGTCAAAGGTAGCTTTGAGGCGCATGTTAGTTAATGTGGAGTGGACTTCTTCATCATATGCTAAGACCAATGCAAGGGAAGATGTGGCAAATTGGATTTTTGATGAGCAAGGCTTCTAGGTACCTACTAAAGAGATCGTAAATGTAAATGTAATTACTAATTCTACATTGTATTTTCATTCCTATTTTTATTTTAAATGGTTATTTTTGTTGACTCTTATGTTAATTTTTCTCAATAATTGCAGTTCATAGAGCCTTTAGTGGTTCTACTACGAGTTGTTGATGGAGAGAAGCCAGCAATGGGCTACATATATGAGGGTATGGATAGGTCCAAAGAGGCCATTAGATCCATTTATGGGGGAGTTGATGATAAGTATCACCCCATTTGGGAAATCATTGATAGACAATGGCACCCACAGCTCACAAGCCCCTACATGCAGTTGCATATTTCCTCAATCCAGCATTCCAATTCTGCACTGATTTCAAGGCAGATGAGGAGGTTTTGAGTGGGCTCTACAAAGTCATAGAGTGGATGATGTTTGATTCTGGTGTTGGAGCACACATAGTTGTTGAGATTGAGATTTTTAGACTTGCACAAGGAGGTTTCTTTGCACAAGATATATGCAAGGTTACTCGGTTGACATTGCAACTAGGTAAAAATTTATTAAGGGCATAATATAAGTTTTAAAACTAAAACTTTTTTTTTTTCTATTATCATGAACTATTGAAACTTAAAGTTGGATAATCAGAATGATTTTTTTCTTTTTCTCATCTCAAATGCATGGTGGAAAAGGTTTGGTGCTAAGGTGCCAAATTTTTAGAGGTTGCAGTTTGAGTATTGATCCAACCATGCAGTGCTTCAGGTTGTGAGCACAATTAGAGTATGTTTGAGCACATACACTCCAAGAAGCACAATAGATTGTCAGTGCAAAGGTTGAATGATCTAGTTTATGTTCATTACAACCTTCGCCTTTGCCATAGACAGATTTTGGGCACTGACTTATCACCCATCACATTAGAGGAAGTTGATCCACAATCAAATTGGATCACTAAGGCTGAGGATCCTATCTTTAGTGATGAGGACTTTGATTGGGTTGACCAGGTGGATAGAGAGGTAGAGGCAGTAGCCATGGCAGAGGAGGATAGAGCACAAGTAGACACCTTGGATGTTGGTGCGGGTGTCACTAAGACACAAGTAGAGATCATGGCCACATCATCATCCAAGACCTATCTTAGACGCCTGTTGACGTGGTTTTTGTGACCACACCAAACAGCTGAACAAAATAGTCCGAAGGCTACTTCGTTCTCTCTTGATCAAAGTATTCCATGTGCTAAGATTGCGAGATAGATCACACGTTCAACTCCAAGGTTCTGAAATACTTGGAACACCCTCAGTTGGTTGATGTGTATTGCTGTGTTCTTACGAGGGGACTTACACAATTGTTCAGACTTCTTGCAGTTAACAGTCAGTATATGCTTTGAAGGGGATTCTTGCGTGTATGATTTGGCAATATAGTACGTTTTCCTAAAGTTAATCAGAAATGTGTGGAAAGTAAATGAGTATAAGGCCTAAGAAACTTATGTTCTATTCTAAATGCAAGACGTGTGGAGCTCAATTTTGGTAGACTTCAACCGAATTTCACCTAGCCTCACATCGGACAGCTTCAGCAAAATTGGTGCAATCTTCAAAGGGGATAGCAAGAGATGTTCAAATTATAATTCAGCGTACATACACCATCAAAACGACGCATATAAGTACACAAATCACAATCGAAGTTAAACTCAAGATAATTTCTAGTCGACCACGCAAGGCGAACTTATCATCAACAAGTTGCTAGTGGTATGGAATGAAAAGAAGCTACCTCAATAAAACGCCACACATCAAAGTAAACTACTTGCATGAAAATTAAGCTACTTGGATTCAAAAGGAAGAAGAGACCTTGCTAGCTATTCATGACAAAGACGAATTCCACCATCAATGAAAAGATCTATTTATCATGAAAGTGTTACACAACAATCTCCACAAAAGTTTTCAAAGGGAAAACTTTCTTTCTTCTCCACACTATGCTATCAAACAAAATGCTAACTCTGCTCTACTCTCCAATCTCTAGCTCTATTTTGATTCTAATCTCTATTCTAATGAATTACAAATGAGGGGGACTCCCCCTTTTACAGATAGCCCGGTCCCAAAAGACGGCTAGGGTTACAATCAATAGAGTGGCCAAAATCGTGCCACCTCAGCCCTAACCCTAAAAACTGCCAGAATGGGGAGTGGTACATTAAATGAATCAAAGATTCCCACTCACTCCCAAAAATAGTAAAGGCAATAAATGCCCACCAGTCTTCTAGAAGATCCTCGTCCAGTAGTGCATTCCCATTTGCCTTCTCTCTGGCTGCGAACTCAACGAATATGCCAAGTACAGCCTCAACCTCCTGAACTGAAATGGGTGGAATACAATCTAGCTGAAACTCCAACACTGTGACTGAATGTTCATGCCTTGTACAAGATTTTCTCCAAGCAACCAAGGAGTCCTGCGTGCTCTGGATCAAGGCGGAGAAAGTAGAAGTGTTCTCGAAATCATCTTGTACGAAGGTCTTAACCTCTGAAAAGAAAGGCACTAGCCTACCCCTCAAATTATCAACATTGATTTCATCTGGATTCAACTTCCTGGCAAATATGGCCTCAAAAGTATTCTGAACTCCATCAATAATATTGGCCATAGCCTTATGTATCCTGGCTGAATCCGCCTGTGCAGCGTCGAAGAAATCACATCCCGTGATCGCTGAAGAATACCATCTGGAAAAGTCATACCTGTTATTCTCCTGAATGACACCTCCATCAATCAGCAATCGCAAAGGGACATGCCTCAATGCCTCAAGACGCTGAATTACCTTGCTCTGATAGATAGAAGCATCTCCCCAAGCATGATCCACTGCCTCCATCCATGCCAAAATACTAGAGGCCTGCTGAAAAGCAAAAGCAAGGTCCTCCATAAACTTCTCTGTCTCAACACGAACCCCTGTGACCCACTTGTCTGCTTCCTGTGCCATTTTTCCTAACTCCATCAAGCCACTGATTGACTCTCTAGGTATCTCTGCTGGAGGCTCTATCACTGGAATCTCCTGCCCTCGGGCCAATTGCTGTACATATCCGATTAAAGCCTTGTGTTCTCTTTTCAATCTTTTATACTTTCCTTCCTTTTTGAATAACCTATCTTTGAGGGCGAGGTAGGAGTTATCACACTCCTCTACAATCTGTGCACTAGTGGGGCGTCCTAAATCCAAAGTCGTGACCACATAATTCTCAGGCACTGCTTCATTTCGGTCACAATCAACTTGAGGCACGGCAACGTGAAGAGTGCGAGAGCCATCCTCTTCAGTGGATATCTTTGAAAATTTTCTTGCTTTCTTCTTCTGTGGAGGTGCACTGATCCTGTTCAAAAATTCTTCCATCTCAACTGCTGGATCAATCTCCTCGCTGGGGCTTCTCCTCATCCTGTCCTTAAGCCAATCAGGCACATTGTACTGTATATCGAAGGGCCGCTGTTCCTGTGCCTCTACCTCTCTAACTTGCTCAGCCTCTATATCATTCTAGTGAGGCTCATCATCCTCAAGTGGCTGAGTGTCTCCTAAAACTATATCATCATCATCATCATTCATAGCCGCCTCTAACTCCTGCTGAAACTGAGGGTCAGTAATAGTCCCCTCATCATCCTGCTGATCAGCCCTAATAGGTGCGTTGACACTCTGGCCAACTGACTCTCTCCGTGGAGGTTGATTATTTTCCTATACTACTTGCACCTGATTCAATGCATTCCTCTGATCAGCAAACAAAGAAACCTCCTGTATACTTGGAGAACGTGTCTCCAATGGCGTGGGTGATGCAACTGCAACTCGTGGAGGTTCTGGCTGAACAGGCTCCTGTCAAACTAGCTCTTTCTTTTTGGACTCTGGATCTCGTGTGATTTGTTTCTTTCTGCCTGTGGTGGGTGTCCTGTGATCTCCCATCAAATTGTAAGTCAAAGCAATTGACCTACTCTTCAATCTGCTCACACGCCTATCAACCCATGCTCTAGTGAATGTTAGGACTGGAATAGAAAGTGTATCCAAATCTGCAACCTCAGTGTAATGTCCCCCTTTTCAGCGTGATCTTGTTTGCAGAGTGTTAGCCTATTTCTTGGACCCTTGTGGGCTAACTGGATTGGTTAGAGGGTCAGTGGTACCTTCTGGAGAGTTCGGTCGATTTCATTTTCTGAGATCGTGGATAGGCTCATTGCAGGCCTTGGTAGTACAGGAGTTTCTTTGCTTCTGACGGCACTGAATTCCGTTGAGAATTGAGGGAGATAGGCTTACTTAAGTGATTTAAGTTATATTTTAACTTAAAGTCTTTTTATAAAGTCAAATTGACTTTATAATTCTTATATCACTTAAATAAAGTCTAAAGTGAATATTTTAAGTTATATCTTTTAATCACTTAAAGGAGGCGCCTAAAATCAAAGTTTAGACTATGGAAAGTGACTTAAGTCTATTTTCCATAAATTTAAATGATCTAAAACCCTAAAAGGTACAGCCTTCTTAGGTTTTCACCTCCTTTGCTTTATAAGGGATTTGGGCAATGAGAAACTCATCTTTTAGAATATTTCAACTTTTCCTTGAAGGTTTTTTACCTTGCTTCCATCCTGTGATCAGGTTTGCAGCAAATCCACCATTGGAGAACGAAATCTCTTCAGTGTGAGCACTTGTGAAGTTGTGAGAGATCAGCTGAATTAGTGCAGATTGAGAGAGCTTCATTTCAGAAGTTCTGCAGTGCTTCAACAGATTTTTTGTAGTGTTCTTCATCAAAAACAGAGGGTTTATTGGTTGCTGTTCTTCCTTCACCATGGCAGACTTCATGGCTGTTTGGGCACACCTTCAGAGATGGTTTTTGGTGCTTTTTGTTTGAAAGGGCGTGGCACTTGCAAGGAAGGTTTTTTTTGGCTTTTTGGAGAAACGTCTTCTTTTGGAGGATCTCTCTTCATGAACTTGGGCGCCCTACCTATACTTCTCTCTGGCTTCAGTTTCAGAATAAACTTTGCAATCTGTAACTCTCTACTCCAGTTTTCGTCAGTTCTTCACTATGCTGATCGGATTTCTTATTTAAAAAATCTGGAGGCTTTCGGGTATGTTTGTATGTTTTAAATCCATTGTTGATGATAATAAACACCTTCTACAATTTCAGTTTGATTAAATTAGCTCAAGTTTTCATTCTGTGAGCTTTTATATGATGCGCCCCTTCTCTTCTGTCTACAAAATTTCTCTAAAAAACTAAAAAACACAAATAGACTTAAAAACAAGACAGGGGTTTGAGCAATGAGCTAGCAAGGCTCATCACAGTGGTATCAGAGCATTCAAACATTATTGTCAAGTGCCAAAAACCAAAAACACAGCAATTAAAAGTTTATACCAGCATATATCAGCTTTACATGGCAAGTGTTTGACAAAATTCCCAAGGCAGAAATTGAAAGGTTTTGAGTCTATATTAGCAAGGCTCATCACACTCAGGTTCTGACCAATCTGGGAGCGGAAGTGGAGTATCTCTCACTGCTGCATAGTCCGGATGGACAACGTCCATATCCTCGTTCACCTGGTCTGGAACCGGAACAACTTCGCACTCCCTAATCAGAGTGATAGGCAACCGAGAGAACATCCTTTTCCTGACTTCAATCTCATCAGGTGCATCAGCCCAATAGTCCTCAATATTCGCCTTGTACTTAAACTCCTCTGACAGTACCCATTTGATGTTGTGATGTGGATCATAGTGCTGTCGGCTGGTGTGATAGGAAAAGTGATAAAATTGAAGCTCACTTTCAGCCTCTCTAGCTGCCTGTATTGAAGGACACACCTCATCCGAGTTGCCCATGACAATTGGGAATTCAATCCCTCCCTTCTTTTTCTTTTGAATTTTATCATAGGCAATCAATTGCCTAGATATCTCTAACATTAAAATTCTATCCGTTGGGTACTTAGGCAGCCTATATGGGTACGATGAAAATCCTTGCAGCCTAATGTAAGAAAATCTTGGAAACTGAATGAACTAGCACCCATACCTTTCAATCAACTCCTGGGCCTCCCTCGAGATTCTGTGGTGCAATCGCTCCTGAAGCAATCTCGTGATATGCATGGTGAAGGCATCGTTGACACGCTTGTAATGAGTAGTACTTGTTAGGTGTAACTGCGGACAAGCGTCATGGATTTTGAATTGGTGAGAGCCACAACCAACAGGCTCTTTGTAGGAAATTCCTCTATACTTCGTCATACGATCCAACATATAAATGATGTAAGAGCTCATGTAAAATGTCTTCGTCCTTCTAAGGCTCAGGAGCTGCTCATGCAAATTGTCACTGATCATCTCGGCCCAGTTGACGTAGTCTTTTCCTTCCAGCACAAGGTTGATGTAATAAAACATCCAAGGCTCGAAAATAAAGGACTGTGGGCAACCACCAACTCTGCTTAGCATCATGATGAGGTCACAGTATTCTTGCTTCAAGTCATCCGCTATGATTTGCTTTGGCAGCTTCGTACGAGAAGGCTTGGGAGTGCTCATCCAGTGAGTGTTAATTGTCTCCGTGCATCTCTCGAATGCAGAAGCGTACATTCGCTCAGCTCGCTCTCTGGATTTGTAAACCATGTTCCTGTGCACCGGGATCCCGAAAGCTTCACCAATGGCTGAAGGAGTAAGATTAGCTAGCACTTGGCCATCTGGTGACATGATCGATCTGTGATCCTTCTCATAATAATTGGTGCATTCCATCATCAGCTCCGAACACTGAATGGCTAGTGGGAAACCAACAGCTGCATATAATCCGCTTCGAACAATATTGTGCAAAGTAGTCGAAGGCCGATGACTCCCAATCCCCAACATTCTGTTCTTGAAGGCCTCAAGGTTGACGGAGCCCAAGTTGGTGTCTGTCAGCTTGCCCAACTTCGAAATGAACTTTGACTCTGGCATAAAGGTCTTGCTCAGCTTCTTGATCACAGCTTGCTTGGATGCACCATTGTCCTTGCCAGTCACCCTTGCCTCAGCCATCTGCAAACAATAAACATTCATTAGCAAATTAATTTATAAAATAAGATATTGTGTAGGGGCTGTAGTCGAGTTCTAGAACATTGAGAAGCTGCAATGACTTTTCTTTTCGCAAACCTCAGCTTCTTCTTCAGTAAATTCGAGCTTCAACACTTAGAAAAAGTTTCTAAGTAAACTTCAGTGACTTCACTACTTCAATCAGCAATCCTTTATCAGCAACTTGAACTTTGATAAATTTGGACTTCACACTTGGCAAGTGCGCACTTTTTAAACTCTCAGCAACTTCCCACCTCAAGGCGTCCTTCTAAGCACTGGCAGCTCAGCAATATTAATTTCAGCAAATTCGAATGCAGCTCCAAGAGTGGAAATCGAACCTTAGTAGCAAATTCAAGCCTCAGCCTTCAGCAAACTCAATCAGCAACCAGCAAGTGCGTCCCTCTTGGTTTCAGCAATATTCGAACTTTCAACACTTGCACTGGCAACTCAAGGCGTCCCTCTTGGTTTCAGCAATATTCGAACTTTCAACACTTGCACTGGCAACTCAAGGCGTCCCTCTCCAGAAGTCTCAGCAATTTCAATTTCGAACTTTAGCAAACTCCAGTCCTCAGCAAAATTTCAAACTCTTCAAGCTTCAACAATTCTTAGCAACAAACTTCAGAGCAAATTCGACTTCTTCAACTGTGAAAAATAAGTGAGAAACTTCTTTATTTTATAGCCAAAAATCGAATTCTAGAAGGAGCCAATTATAGCCAATACATTTAATTTCCACTACTCCACTTCAAGAATTCGAATTTTCCCTCTTTGGTATTTCTGACACTTGTCCGAGAATCTTAATCTTCTAGAAGTTCAACCTTGACTGGCATCTTTGAATTTATTTTCGAAAAATTTAATTTAAATTCATCCTTTTAATTCACCAGCCGGAACTCTGTCACTTGAATTCGAATTTAACTTCTCATCAGCTCTGGAAAATTCATTATCGAAGAATTCAATCAAAATCATCTAGGCAACTCATCTCGAATTCATCATTCAAATCACTTTCTTGTCAAGAGTCGTTTTATTCAAATTTGCCTTAGAGAATTTTAAATTTTCCCTTAGGAAAATTTCACAATTTGAGCACTGATTAAATTCTTCACTGAGAAAGTGTTGGCAAAGTGCGGAAGACATGGAAATCCATCTATCATCGCAAATGTTCAGTACCCAGAAGAGAATTTTCTTCAGAACGCTTCGAATCCATGGGTACCCGATGAATGGGTTCATTTAATTTTTAAATTTTGAACCTTAGAAAATATTATTCTATCAAATTAAATCCATTCTTCGCCTGTGATCATCTTGTGTTGCTCCAACTTGAGAAATTTTATTAATCCATCTTGCATTATCATCCAACTCTGACTTCATCACTGAGAAAATTTGCTTGTGCTCCACGAAGAAAAATTCATCACCTTGAGCTCTAGGCGTATTTTCTAAGGAAGAAAATATTTGCCTTAGAAAATATTTTAAATCATCACACTTTGAGAATTTGCCTTAGAAATTATTTTCGTTTGCCAATGAGAAAAACATCAACTTCACTCAGAAAAATTTCCATGAGGGCGCTTAGTATATTTTATTTCTCACTCACCACTTCACACTTGAAAAATATTTACTTGAAGTTCCAACGCCTTAGCAATATTTTATCTTTTTATTTTTACCACTCAACATCTTAGGCGCATATTGCGTATGGAGGAGGATATTCATCTTGTGCTATAAGTCTTCACTTCCAACGCCTAGGCAACACATCCATCACCTTGCAATATTTTCTACGACATATCACCTTGGGCGCTTACCACTTAGAGGAAATTTGAAACCACGCCTAACATTTATCTTCACCACCTCACAAGCCTCAGAAAAAATTCTCTAACACTTACCACCTTGAGCGCATTTAGGACTTGAAGAGGGATAACGCCTAGCATTCACCTTGCTTTCACCACGCCATGAAGTGTTTTACTCACCTTTACCTCATTTACCACTTCATCTTCAATTTTACAACCTTAACTTGGGCGCATTTGAGCTAGGCAAGAGGATGACTCCTCAACTTCCACTTTTTGTCTTTACTTGACCTCTTTTGGGCGCATTTAGGCATGTATGAGGTATAAGAAATGTTGACTTGTTGACTTGTTTGACCCACTTCCCTCTTGGGCGCATTTTACCCTTGATGGAGGATGAAACTTATAACCACGCCTTGGAGTGACCTTTCACCTTCCTCGTTTTCGTCTTCACATGCATGCTTTTGGGCGCATTTGGCCTATGGAGAAGGATGAATTTGTTTGACTCCTTTGACTTTTTCCAAACTTGGCGCATTTCACCCCTTGAGGAGGATATTGAACACTTGGAAAATATTTTCACTTCCCTTGGGCGCATTTAGGCATGCCTGCAGGATGAAAATTGTTGACTTTCATTGACCATTTGCACTTTGGGCGCATTTTGGCCTGTGTGATGGACGAGTTCAACACTCAAAAAATTCTTCCATGCCTCTCCATCAACTTGGGCGCATTTTGCCATGGCTGCAGGATGGAGTTCTAGACTTAGAATTTTTCTCATTTTTCACCAGTTTTTCATGCCCTGCTATTTATAGTAAGCCTTCTGATTTTGCATCTCTGAAGCTCAGAACGACTTGAAATTTTGAACACTGCATCCTCATGACCTTGTTGTCCTGTCGACACTGCCATTTTTAGTCAGCCTGCTATTTTTAGCCCATTTCTGAAGATGATTTACTATAAATAGCAAATGCTTGCTTCTGATAGCTCCACTGCTCCGATTGACCTGAAATTTGAATGAGGCGCTCCTCACCACGTGACCTGTCTATCGATATCAACGCATGCACTTGACTTGCTATTTTTAGCCTGTTTCCAAATTGACTTACTATAAATAGTAAGTGCTCCGTTTGACTTGAAATTTTACCAGCAGATACCCTGAAGGATGCTGATCGCGGTGGTTTACACCGGTTTTCAAAAATTCTGACTTTTTACCCTTCTTTTCAGGTCCCGAAGTTGGAAACCCTAATTTGCTCTGCATGCGTATCAAATGATCTTCGTTTGTCTTCGTTTCTGCTGCATTGCGATCAGTTCGTGATTCTGAACTGCTGGGAAGCGGCTGCCGGGACACACCTGCTAAAAATAGTAAGTTCCTTCTGAGTGATTATCTCCATTTGCATGTTATACTATCGTGAAGCTCTCGAAAAACCCACCAGGAATCATCGGCATGCAAAGAAACCGACATGCAAACCCTAAAAATAGCCTCGGAAGAACTCTGAAAGTTGTCGTCTCACTTTGCATGTTATACTGTCGCGAAGGTCTCGAAAAACCCAGAAGGAATATGCAGACATGCAAAGAAAAACTCTGCATCTGAACCCTGAAATTTGCTCCGGAAGTTGGACTGCTAAAAATAGTAAGTTGTCTGTTTCAGTTCAAATTTTGCACACGAGCAGTTTGATGGGCTCTGAATATAATGTGACTGTCGGAATTCCGAAAATGCGGACGGATTGCCTGTAATTTCACACTTACTAAAAATAGTAAGTACCTCAGAATCTGATGAAAATTTGATGAGCCTGCTGGAAGCACACTGACAGCAACGTTGAGCTCTGTTTTTAATTTATTCACTTCATTTGACCTTGGACTAACCAGGAAAGATAAAACCCTAATATTCAGACTTGGTCAATTTTACGCTTAAGCTCAGAGACGGGCACAATCCTCGAAAGGTAGACATCAGAAAAGAGACAGAGGAGAGAGAGAAAACTCAAGCCAAAAGACCAGAATGAAGCAAAAAATTAGGGGGTCCCCATCTTGAATGGGGCGATGTGTGAAAAGGTCACAACAACGCCTACGTCAGAGGGCTGAGTGATGCAGGCTCCTTTGAGCCATAGACTTCTAGCTTTTGTTTTGATATTTGTTTGGAACTTTTGATGCCATGGATTTCATATTCCATGAGTATTATATGCATTTGAAAGCATTTATATATCTAATTGTGTTACTACTATTATTTCCTTCAACTAAAATTTGCTTTTATACTTATGTGATTGACGTATGTTTGTGTATGTGGTCAAAGTAGTTTCTACTTGATGAGGTTATTGTATCTTTAAGGTTTATTTATTAAAGGGTGCATGAAACAAGTTTTAAATCCTTTAAAATCTCAAAATTTCTTGGGTTTTCAATTTGTCAAGTCTCCGTCGAGTTTGGGCCCCGAGTTTGAGTCCGAGTCAAAAATTAGCTTGGCGAGTCCAAGGTGAGGCCGAGTCTTGTGTAATGTCCCTTCCTTAGGAAACTCAAACATTGGCAGAGATTGGCCTACTACAAGGGTTCCCGTAGGTCAGCAGTTTGGTTAGGGGACGCAATCGGGGTTGTGGAGCCTTGCCGGGAGCTTTCCAAGTCTTTAGTTTGGGGTTCAAAGGATAAATCTAAGGTTAATTTGGAAATATTAAAGTTGGTTCTAATGGAATAGTAAAGGGGTGAATAGTAACAGAGAATTAGAAGATGAATAGTGAAAAGTTCACCCCCTTTGTGCCATGATGCCTAGAGACATAACTTGAGTGCCTTTAAAAACAACTTAAATGATAAAAAAGGGGGGCATATTGAAAAGCCACGCCTAGCATGAGGAGACCAAGCAATTTTTATTAAAAATACTTAAAAGTATTCATGTTGCCATGTTAAAAACCCTAAAAAGGGGTCGACCCATTTGGAGGAAGTCAAAAAGTTATAAAATGAGTTTGAGGCTGCCATTTGACATATGATGAGTTTATATTTTCCGAGCAGCTTGCAATTTGGAGCTCAAGAAGGGTTTCTATATGCAGATTTGGCCTTCTAGGAATGAAAACTCTTGGGAGAAGGGAGTGTTGGATGTAGCCCCAACATTCTAGAAGGCAAAAACATCATCGAGAAGTTTCCTTATCAGTTTGGCATCGTTTATGTTGTACCCAAACCAAATTTTTTTGCTTCATTAAGGCATTTTGCATTTAAAAGTCTAAACCTTGCTAATTTGTTGTAAAACACAGTTTTGGGCAATGTCAAGCATGGAGTTTTGGTCAATAGTTTGTCAGTCAAAGTCAGTTATATTGGTCAAAACCTGAAGCAGAGACTCAAAATGTAGATTTTCACGATGGAGGAGCATCTCAGACGACATTTCATATTGCAGACGGTCATGTTAATGATCGAAACAGAGTTTTTAAAGATCAAATCAGGGAGAGATTTCTCAGAGGAAAAGCCCAAAAGCGCAAGTATAGCTTAGGGGCGCCCAGCTTATTGAAGGTCAAGATTCTGGTCAAAATGCTCAAACATCCAGTCAATCTCTTCAGAACTAGTCTGGCTATCCGTCGAGCTATCCAGCGAAGCATTCCGAGAACCACAGCTCCGGTTATCAGCGACAGAAGTCAAAATCCCTAAATTTTAGGAGATAAGAATTTTGCTCTTTTCAGGCAAAAGCGCGCCTCTAGCCTGAGGGCGCCCATCTCAAGGAAGGGGTAAATCTCGACAGTTTCGTTGCCGGATGCAGTCAATCCGTTCACAACTAGTCTGCTTATCCGACGAGATATCAAGTGCAGTCATCCGACTCTCAGAGTTCAGGCGGAAGTCATCCAAAGATCAGCTTAAAATGGAGTTTTCATGTTTCTGAGCTTCTCCGTTTATGCCCAGTGCAAGTACAAGCCAGGGGCGCTGGCTTAAAGGACCCTCCAGATGCCAATATTTGTAGACAGAGTCTTCCTAACATCAGTAGTATTCTAGCTCAGCTCCGCAACGCACCATTCTGCTTGTCGAACCGACGTTCCTAGTGGTCGTGGCGGAGATTCTACCAAGCACGTAATTTTACGGGCGGACCAACAAATGGTTTTCAGTGCATTTTCATAGTCTTAAGGTACCTAGCCTTTAGGCTGGTCAGATGAGCCCGTTCGCGTTCGAAGTCTTCACGACTATTGAGCGTAATCAATTTATTTTTCCAGCGAACCGCGGCCGTCGGCCGGCATTTAGCGTTCGCTTCGTGTGTGTGGAATCTTTAGTGTAATACGTAAAAGAAGCGTTAGAAAAATGGCCAGTCACGGGAAAGCTGATGTAAACATAAATAAAATCGCCCTTTGGAGTTTTGAGGTCTTAGAAGCGGTTTCTTGCCACCGTCACCTCGGTGACGCTATAGAGACCCTCTTGGCTGTCCGTTAAAACAGATAATGCCTGAATCGGGTCATCCCAGCTCCAGATATCAGCCGTCAAAGTAGGGTATTTTGATGACGTTTGATTTTCGTCGAAATGACAAAAGTGCAACCATGTGCCAGGGGCGCTTTTCTTTTTGAGGCCCTTAACACAGCTTTTAGTTCTCATGTGAACAGTCATCGGATGCAGAATATCTCCAGTCATGCAGTGAGCTTCGTCTCATATCAGCAGGGTTCACCATTCACCGTCAGCAGCCGTTTGAAGCGTCAGATGGCAGTTTAGGGAAATGGCTAAGTCTGGAACCCGTAAAGCAATTTAATCAGGTGCCCCTAATTTTTCAAGGGGTTAAATGATGGCTTTTGCAGTTGTGTCTCCCAGCAGACATTTCTTCCTTGTTCAGTAGGCTTTCCGTTGATTATCTCAGATCAGTCTCAGTATCACCCGGTCATCTGGAAATTAGTGTCAAAGTTGGCTAGTCGTGACAATGCTGTCAGCTATTAAATAGGGAGTTAGTAAAAAATGAAGTATCTTGAGCAAATAGACGCCTATGTGCTCAAGAGATGACTTTTTGCAATCAGTAAAGTCAAAAGATGAATCTTAGAGCTTCAACCAGTTTGTCAACTGAAGTTCAGAATGTCTATTTTTAGCGCCATTTCATGATAATAAGTATTTTATTATTATTTTCAAATTTCAACTTCCAGACAGTGGCAGTTGAACTGAAAGGCAACCAATCAGAAGTTTTCTATTCTGGTTAGGGTTTATGGATTCTTGCAGTCACAATTCAGTGCAAATTTATTATTATTTATACATGTCGCCATCTTCATTGTTCTTCACAAAGCTTTCAAGGAGAAAATTTGATTTCATTAAGAGAAATCTAATCTTAAGTGGAAATCGTGGTTTTCTAAGGCAAATTCATTATCTTCAAAGAGAAAAGCGAATTTTATTAATTGTTCAAAGTAAATTCAAGCAAATTCGTATTTCTTCAGAAAGAGATAGTGGCGCACATCTTCAAAGACAATTCGCAATTCCTCAAAGGCATATTCAATTTTCCAAAACAATTCGCAAATCCTTCAGAGATTTCAAAGGTGAATTGATTTTCAAAGGCGTATTTAACAATCAAAGGCAAAACCTCAAATTCAATACAAATTCGTATTTTCTTCAAGGAAAATTCGAATTTCATTCATTCAAAAGGCGCAAATTTCAAGAGGAGCAATTCGTGGTTTTTCCAAACGAGGCGAATTTTTCCAGTTCAGAGGCAAAATCTTCATCAATTCACAGAGGCGATTTTTCCTAACATATCTTTTTGCAGATTCAAGTTCACAATTATCAGTTATTCAAAGAAATCTTGGGCGATTTTCACAGAAGAAGACATCAAAAAACGTCTTTTGCATCCTTTAGATCTCAGATTTCTCACAAAATACATTGTGCATGTTCCTGAAATTGGCGAATTTGGCAAGTCTCAGTATCTGGATCGTTTCCATATAATTTCCTCGAGATAAATTTGTGCGCTTGATTTTTCACGAATTTTTAGCTTCAGAACATTCGTTCTCAAATTGCTAATTTTCTCAAGTGAAAATCTTTGTACGATTGAGTAGAAGTTGAATTTTTCATAAATCGAATATACGGATTTGTCTTAGAATCTTTGGACAAAACCCATATCACCAGTTTTTAAGCTGAAAATATCAATTCTTCGAAAGGCTATTTTTTAACTCTAGCGGAGCTATTTTAGATTCCAGAAATCTTGTTAGAACATAGCCGAGTTCACAGTCAACAGGCTAATTTTTCAAAATGCAGTTCACTCAGCTTGAATACAGGACCAAAACCGTCCTTACTCATGATTTTCGCAGGGTGGTTGAGACAGACCTTCACAAAGTGTTGCCAGAGGCAGTACTAGACCCAGTTAAAATCAGAAGTTCAATCATTCAGAATATTGAGCAGTCTGGTTTACTAGAGGTCGCTTCCATACCTCGGATTCATTGTGTTGGGTTTGATGCCTTGCATTAAGCATTACAATCCGACTACTTTCGTGAATAGCGTCGGTCATTGGGGCCGGTCATTTGTAGTCTCAAACACATTGGACATCGAGGAGTTTGGCATTCCTCAACATCGAACAACCTAGTT